>APFE030539912.1:0-15609 GCA_000404065.3 Pinus taeda | reverse complement strand
TTTGATCATCAACTTTCAGTAGGCCCCGTAGAATATTATATGTCATATGAATACATGAGACATGATGTCTCACAATCTCACGTCAAAAAATACCACCTGAGTTTGACATGAATCTTTGTAAGTTTCTGAGTTAAAGTTGTATATGTAGAATTTGCAATGTGTCAATATGCATATCAAACATAGATTTTGATGCTTTTAAGAGACATCACTATCTAATTCCACCGTGACCTTACTCCTCCTTCACTCCTTTTCACGGATTATATTTCATAGGTGACTTTACTTTGCAATTTCAATAAACACATATTATGGAAAAAAGAGGAGGGTGCTTATCCAACACCTAATAGTCCATACTAGCATGTAGCGATCCCTGTCCATATCATTCTCAGCCTCCTTAATAGGATGCCCTGTTCTCTCAGTTATTTCACTCGCCACCTTTTCTTATCATATATAATTTCTTATTCTTGAATCTCGACATCTATAGGTCTCGAGCAGAGAGGCAACATTAATGTTCGCCTATCTTTGCAATCTTACTCCATGCTCCATGAATAAATGGATGTGAAAAACCCTTCGGCACGATCGTCGTGCTGGATTTTCAAGAAGTAAATTACGTTACCATTAGAGCCATGACTTACATTGCATCAAGAGTTCCTAAAATTGAGTTTATCCATTCTTTGTAAGCCCAAAATGTTACGTAAAACAATTTCTACAGGTGACACAGTGAGAGGCATCAACGATAGTGGAGCACAAATTTATATGGACTACTAATAATGTTTTAGGAAAATGATAAACAATCAAAAATATGTTTTGTGGAATTTATAACACACTGGGGAAAACACTTATGCAAAAGGTTTGAACGTCAAATGCAGGTAAAATGCCACGTTAAATTCCAACCCTCGTGGAAGGAAGTTGCCCAAACATAAGTAAAAAAAACGTAGCTGGTATATTTTCTTCAAACAAAATGAAATAACTATTTTTGAATCTTGCCACGAAAAAAAAAAAAAAATCATCATTATCATATATTAAAAAAATGAATTTAATTAAGGAAGGGAACATATTGGCTATAATAATATTCATATGTCTTTCGAAATGGAAAGAGCTCTCGAATCCCTTGCGGTGGCTAAGGTTTCACCCAAAACCCTACCCACCCAATCTTTGCTCTATTTGCATGGATTTTCTGAAGATAGTTCAATGGTGAATCGTCGTGATTTGGAAAATACATAATTTTCTTTTGTAGGTATGGCTTGCAATAAAGTTATCTCTTCTTCAGTTTCATACAATTCTATGCTCAAATTTGGTTGTGGTCCTCGAGTGGTGCAAGATAATTTTTCCCTTTACATTCTTCTATATGAGGAAGCTTTAGACTTTGAAAAGTATTTTTCGAGGAATGGTTTGGTTTGCATGTTTTATGGGTTATGTGCATGATCTCCAAGACATGGAAGCCCCTTTCAAAGGACGAGGTGGACATTTACCCTATGGCATGAGGTTTCTTTAGTGTGGTTTCCTCAATGATTGGCGAGAAGAAGGCTACATGCAAAGCTGGGTGATGGTTTTGGGGGAGCACTAGCCTCTCCATGCAGCGCTAGCGTTCCACTTTTGATACGGTTACGAAATAAATTTCTGCCACCCCAGTTTGCATAAGACTAATGAACCTTCCCTTGGATTTTTGGAGTCACACATAGCTTTCCTCCATTGGGAACGTGGTCGGAAAATTCTTTCGTAGTTGTCTTGTAGCACTCCTATTAATAACAAAAGGAAAAATAAAATGCAACACTACTTATGTTCGCATTTGTGTGGGGATGGAATTCAACAAGGGCTTTCCCGGAGAGGATTATTTGATGGGTCCAAACGCTTGATTATGATAACATCTTATTTCGATGTATAGAATGCTATGAAACAGGGCATGTAATTAAAAATTGCGCCAATCCTCCTCAGAATAAATAAGATCAAACAAAACCCTAAAGGGCCAAATGGTGGGAAGGTGCACAACGTGACCACTATGTGATATTTAAAGAAGAAGAGCTTTAGAGAAAGAAAGAACGAGAAGACATGAAATAAGTAGATTCAGTGCAAGAAACCAAAACAACTACAAAACAAATTAGCTTGCCAATTTGGATCCTCCACTTGCTATTGAGGATTCCGTGGGTGCAGTTTTCATGGAAAAACAACAAACCCTCCTAGAAAATGGATTACCTTCTGAAACCATAATGAGTCTTGTTGAAAATGAAAATTATGGGGCACATAAAGTGGATGAGAAAGAGTTGATGAAAAATACCGTGTGCATGAAGAAGTACGAGCTGAAATTTGCATAAAATGTGGGTTGGATTCAAGTTGGGAAGAAAGGAAAAAGTTTTTCTCCAAGAAATACAAGAAGTCATTATATATCAAAATAGAAATACACGAAGTCATTCTATATCGAAATAGAAATATAAGGGAAAATGGAATGCAAATATGTTGGTATTTTGGAAAATATTTAGTTCGAAAGGGATTGGAGGAAGAGTGGAATATGTAAAGGTTTTGGCCTTGCAATATGGATTTTTTTAATATGAATCTCGATCCTTTTAGTTTAAAATAATAAATAAATTCAATTATAAATTACAAATTTTATATTTAAAGATCTCATGGAAAATTTACAAGCAATGATAAGATTAGATTTTAATAAGCAACTTCCAATTTTAAAATTAAGGGTCATGAGATGGGTGATCTCATCAAAAATATTGGGGGGATATCTAAATGGAGGCACCTTACTAAGCGTGGCCACTTTCCCCTCACGTACATCACATGTGTTGTAAGGACAACACTAAAATCAAGACCAATAGAAAAGTGACCACAAAAGGGATCCTTAAATGCACTAACTCCAAACCTGAAGACGGGGAGCCCAAAACTACAACAACGAACACCAACTCTAGAAGAAGCCACAATGTCCAATGACAAGTCTTATTGGCAGAGTCAAGGTTGCCCATTAATTGGTCATCTCTATCCACAAACTACTCATCCATAGACTAGTCCAAAGCACAAACAAAACCGAACCTTTGGCACAAGCTAAAAAAGACAAAAAGAAATTCCTAGTGGCTACATGCAATTTTTTGTGCACAAACCCGTCGATGTTAAAAGACCCCGGAAATTGAACCACTGATTGATCTTTCACGTAGTGTGATTTTGGACGGAGCGAGAGCACAACTAGGGTTTCAGATAGTTAGAGAGGTTGATCTTCATGGAGGGATGTAGAGGAGGGAGCTCCACTCCCTCCTACAAGGATGTCGTAGCCAACAGAGGCAGAAACCTATAGAAAATGATAGCGGTACCAAAAAGGAAAGGAAAAGGAACATGGAAGAGGAGAAAGAAGGAACCAAAACCAAGAAAAATAACGATACAAAAGACAAGGAGGAAGAAGACAAAATGCAGGGTTCTAAAGACAAAAAACAAAAGGGACCATGTAAGCCCAAAGTTGAGATCACACCGAGAGTAGTCTTAAATGATCTTGCTCTACAGGCGCACAAACATCACATGAGGACTTTTGTTATCATCTGTAAATTCATGGGTTTATGGCCCATTGAAAAAGCTCTACAGACGTGGGTCAAAAATCACTAGAAACCTAAAGGAAGCATTGACCTACATCTTGGGTCAAAGGGATTCTTCACGATAGTGTTCACAAATATTGCAGATAAAGAAAACGTGTTTTAAAGAAGGCCCTACTTCTATGCAGGAGCTGGCCTCTATATGTGGCCATGGATGTTGAATTTTGTCCCGAAGCGAGAGACTTTTACATCAGTACGAGTCTGGGTAAGGCTCTATTCTTTACCTCTTGATTACTGGCAAACAGAGTCACTAACTGCTATAGGCAATAAATTAGGTCGTTTTGTCAAAGCTTCTGAAGCCACAAGAAGGGGAAAATATACTTCCTTTGCAAGGATATGTGTGGAAATGGATCTATTTGGAGCCCTTCCGGATGAGATAATCTTGGAAGTTTTTGACAAAGAATGGGTGCAAACAGTAGACTATGAGCATATTTCGTTCAGATGTCGTAGATGCCATTAACATGGGCACCTATTCAGAGGCTGCCCCCTCGATAAAGCATAAAACAAGGGCAAAACGAATACAATGAAGGACAATGATAGCTTTCACAAAGTGGTAAATAAAGGAAAAGGAGGCAAAAGAGGGCCAAAGCAACATCTAAATAGAGAGCAAAAGGTTAGTTAGAACAAGTTCCAAGTTCTTGGGGAGGATGAAGTGAGTATGAAAGAAGATCAAGCAATGGAAGGGAGTCCTGAGGAAAAGGAGACAGAAGATAATTAGAAACAATTACAGGATATTGATAATCAGAAAGAGAATATGATGAGCGAGGTAGAACTGGAGATGGACGAGGAAATGACCCAAAGTGAAATGGAACTGGAAGACCAGGAGCTTCAAGAGATTCTTGACAAGGAACACCTAGATCTAGAAGGGTTCTTGTTTGAGGGAACCATGGGAGGGTAGAATCGTCACCTCAAGAAGAACTCAATAGAATACAACAGTGGTTTTTATGGGAAACTCAGGCTAAGGGGTATGCAAAAGGAAACAATAGTAACAAGCATGATAATAAAGGTGTGAAAACGATAAAAACAACACCTAGGTTAGAAACTAGAAATCCCGGAAAACAAAAGAGGTGGGAAAAAGCAAAATGAGCTCTTGATGGAGTGTGGAAAGCTAATGATAGACTCAGGCAAGATGAAATATCTAGCCAGCTACTCCTTTACAAATCTTTAATTATGAAGTTCACATCTTGGAATTTTAGGGGTTTAGGTAGTAAAACAATACAGAGAATGCTTAGTAATAGAATGAAACACGCGGTGCCTGACATAATATTCATCCAAGAAACAAAATGTTCCCTTCAAAATCTAAGACAAATTCATAGCGCAAGGCTCAATAGATTTGAGTTTCTAGAAGTCAAAGCAGAGAATACAGCAGGGGGCATACTCACTCTTTGGAACCCCCAAAAAATTGGCATAATAGATGCAGAGGCATCTAGGAATTATTTATCAGTGGTTATTCAGCATGTTGGAGATAAGGATACCTACGTGGTCACGAATGTTTATGGCCCCCAAAGAACACATGATAAACTGAAGTTTCTATATTCCTTTGCGGATCTCACGGAGAGACATGCAGGAATTCCTTGGATCATGTGAGGGGACTTCAACATGATCAAATCTCTTTCGGAAAAAAAAGGGGGAACCAGAGCTCTAATTAAAGACTCTGTCTCATTTCAAACCTTTATAGATAATATGAATCTTGTTGATACTAAAATGAACAATGGCCTCTTTACCTGGAATAATAAAAGATAACGAGAGTCTCAGGTCGCCTCCAAATTAGACAGATTCATCACCTCATAAGCTCTTATGCTTATAGATAAGGAAATAACAGTGAGAGTTCTTCCTTTTGGAAGCTTATATCATTGGCCGGTTCAACTGGAAATCAAGGGCATAGGTGCTCCTAGGAACAAGGCTTTTAGATTTGAGAATATCTAGCTTTCCCACTGAGAACTCATGAGCAACATTGAAAAATGGTAGTGAGAGGATTTGCAGATCCAAGGAACAAGAATGTTCCTTCTGCATAAAAGATTAAAGCACATCAAAATCAGGCTTAAGGATTGGAACAAGAATGATTTTGGCAACATCTTTGTGGGAAAAAAATATGTGGAAATCAAAATGCAGGAACTCAACCAAGCTCTAATTGCAGAAGGCTTTGATAAAGTCAAAAGTTAACAAGTTGATAGAAATCATCAAGAATGGGAGAATTTGTGCAAACATGAGGAAATCTTTTAGAGGAAAAAGTCAAGAGTTCAATGGCTGAAAGAAGGAGAGCGTAACACTAGATTTTTTCAGAGATCCACCATGACTAATAGAGCTCATAACACAATCTCTTCGATCAAGGACAACGGCGAGAAGCTTCATATCTCCCATGAGGATATAAAAACTGTTTTGGTTCAGTACTTATGTGGCATAACTCAGGAAAACAATTTAGATAGAGAGCAGTTCATGAGGGGAGTAACTAATCACATTCCTACGCTCGTGTTTAGAGAGGACAATTTCAATCTTAACAGGCCAGTAACGGAAGAGGAGGTCAGTGAGGTCCTCAAAGAAATGCAGAATGGCAAAGCGCCCAACCCGAATGGTTTTAATGTGGATTATTTTAAAGCTTGCTCGAATATAGTTAAACAAGATATTTTGAATGTAGTGGAGGATTCCAGGTTGAACAGAACTATTCTGAAAGTGCTCAATACCTCCTTCATCTCCCTAATCCCTAAACATGACATCGCTCAAACCCTCGACAAGTATAGACCCACAGCTTTACGCAATGTGGTATATAAGATCATATCCAAGGTAGTGGCCATTAGGCTCAAACCTCTACTTCCTTCGTTTGTTTCAGGGGAACAATCAGGTTATGTGGAAGGTAGACAAATTCTAAATAACATTATTCAAGCTCACAAGGTGGTTCACTCGTTAACCAGCAAGAGGTAGGTTGGTATCATTATGCAACTCGACATAGCCAAAGCTTATGACAAGGTGAACTCGCCCTACATAAAGAAAGTTCTAATTTCCCTTGGGTTTGATCACAACTGGGTGAGATGGGTTATGGCCCTAGTGACATCCTCTAGCTTTTGAATATTGGTGAATGGATCTCCCTATAAGATTCTCATTCCTTCTAGAGGCCTCACGGAAGGAGACCCACTTTCTCCATTTCTTTTCATCATTATGATCGAAGGACTTGGTCGGCCTATCAAGCACGCTAAAGCAATGGGTAAGATCAAAGGCCTTCAACTAACAGAGAATGGTGAGGCCCTAAATTATGAACAATTTGTAGATGACACCATGTTACAGGGAATCCCCACAGTCACAGAAGCTACAACCTACAAACAAATCCTCAATGATTTTGCGAGGGCCACAGGCATGGAAGTTAATTTCTCCAAATCAAAAATCTTTTTCTTTAATCGAATATTGCTATTGAGAGAAATATCTACAAAATTCTAGGTTTTCAACGAGACTCCCTCCCCTCTAAATATTTGGGAGTTTCAATTTATCCATGTTTTTATGTTATGAGCTCTCCCTGCTCCAAAGGGAGTTCTGCAGCAATTCAAAAATATCCAAAGAGATTTTCTTTGGGGCAAGGAGAGTAGGAAGAAATGGGCTTTGTTTCATGGGAAAGACTCTGTAGAACTAAGCACTATGGGGGCCTAGGCTTGGATGACCAGGAGATTCTTAGTAATGTTTTAGGGGCCAAACTATGGTGGTGTTGGGTTCATGATCCCAAAGCTCAATGGGCAAGTATATGGAAAGAAAAATATGCCAGCGCGTGGCAAAATAGTGACCTCATAAGAATGTCTAGAAACATAAAGGGGTCCTACATCTGGAATAAAGCCTAGGAGAATGGGAGCCTAGTATAAAAAACAACTTCTCGGAAATCAGAGAGGGAGATCTAGCACATTTCTCGGAGGATAGATGGCAACAAGAACCAACATTGTTAAAGGAGGACTTTTGAGCCTTAAAAATGAAACAGATACCCAAGGCTTAAATAAGGTAAATGATTTCTCGGATCATACTCAGAATACAGAAAAGTGCAGAATCTGGAGAAACATTAACTGCAGAGATGATAGGCCCTTGAATACAAAACCATAGGAACTTAGGAGAATGTTGGAACAAAGGATGATCTTAGTAGCAGGTGGGTAGGATCAACTAAAATGTGGCAACAATAAAAAGGGCACCTTTAGTCAAAAGGAAGCAAAAGGTATTCTCTTAGCGCTGGATTCCCATGTTCCGGATAAGACCTGACAGAACCTTAAATATTAAAAAAAATATCATTTCAAAACTATCTAAATAATAATAATAATAATAATAATAATAATAATATACTATTTTATTTAAAGCATATTATTATCCAACATAACTTTATGTTGGATATGTTTTAAGGTTAAAGTTATGTTGGATAGTAATATGCTTTACATAAAATAGTATATAATTAATATTATTTAAAATTTTCCTTATATAGCTTTTGAAATGATAGTTTTTTTTAATGTTTAATGATATAATTTTTAAATATTGGTTTAATTATATTTGAAATTTGAATTATATAAATATTATATATATTTTTATTTTATTATATGTTATTATTATTATATTTTAATAATTAAAAGTGTTCTATAAATATAATAATATATTATTAAAAATATATATATTAATTTATTTTATAATAGCAAAATGTATGATAAAATGAAAAAGTTGGAAATTAATATAACTAGCTTAGATTTCATTTTAACACATCTAAACATAAAAAATGTTTTAATCTTTTTGGATGAAAATTTCTTTTAAATTGAAAAGAGATTTATTCTTTGTCCATGGTTCTTAGTTTCAGAATTAAAATGGATCTAGGCTAATTTAATTTCACTCTTCAAATAAGGTATGTTTAGAATTAATATCATGGGCCATTTTTATTTTTATTTTTATTTATATAGGTATATTTTTATTTTGTTTTTTTATTTTATTTTTACTAGGTTAAAATACTTACATTACATTAATCTGTTTATTTATTTATTTTTGTTATTATAATTTGTTTGTCATACTAAGTTAGAGAGCACCTCTCAAAACAAAATTATATATTATTATGAAAACTATTATATTATTTAATTTAATTAATTTGTTTATTTCATTATATATATTATATATATATATATATAATATATATGTATATTAATATTATATATATATATATATATGGGTAAGTTGGTATATTTAAATGTTTTTAAAATAATAAAAACATTATTTTAAATAGTATTTAAAAACTATTTTAATGTTTTGAAGTTAGTGTTATGTTTTAAATAAATTAAAAGGTATTATATAGAAAGCTTCTCTTGGTTTGGAGATGAAAAACCTCTACTAACAGGGTCAACCACTTGAAAGTGAGAGCTTATATGACCCCAAAAAGTGTCCATCATAGGCATGGCACTAACCACTGACTCGCACCCACACAATCCATTGCCAATGAGGCATAATCACTCACATGGATACATGGACATAACAATAAAATGGTACACACAAACATACACATACCCACAAACATTACACATATTGATTCACAATGGGACATGTTTACACACAACACATTTATTATGTTTATTACGAATTTTTGACGTAACATTATATTATGCATGTGATGAAGATTGAGTATAGAATTATGATGTTGACAATTACATTTATTTTATAAGTTAATTAGTATGTTTTTTTTTTTCACAAGAACGGTTATGAGTTGTATTAATGAGTTGGTCTAAATACCAATCTTCTTAGTACAATAGATGTGGGCGCTATCCAGTTGGATTCTTCTTTCTGAAATTCTTTTAGCCTTGCTACCCGCTTCCATTTGGAATCAACAATTGTGCTTTTATTTCCTATTTGGCCCAATTTAAATATACATACAAACAACTTTAGAATTAAGCAAAAAAACATCTTCTGAAATGCTTTAAGGGATTGGAACCCATTTTTCTTCCCCGTCTCTGTTCAATGTCCCGGCCGATAGCTGAGCAGATTTGTTGGCTTCAAGATCTGCCTCTTTGTTGTTGTCTCTCAGTACATGATAAAATTTCAGGTTTTGAAACATCTTTTCCATTCCTCTGATTCTTTGGATCAGTCTTGCTAATCTTAAGTCCCGTGGTATAGAGCCAGTCACCATAAGTTTGATGATCACTTCAGAATCCCCTAGTATATTGGCTTCCTTGATTTCCAGATTCTGAAGCTGTTTGAGTACTTGAAATAGAGCAAATGTTTCCGCTTGGATGCTGGAGTTGATTCCTAATCCCCACGCAAAATGTAGGATCTCTGCACCAACTATACTTTTGATTACTCCCCCTGCACCAGCGTTGCCCGAGTTACCTTTTGCATCCCCGCCAAAGAAGAGGGAGTGCATCCTTTGATTGTGAATCCAGTTTTGGAAGTCCTCTCTGCTTGTTTCCCTTATTTTCCATTCCTCAGGAGGAGCAATGCTTCTGATGTTTTGCTGAAAATTCAGGTTCAAGGAGGACCCCCAATCTCTGTCTAACTGGTTGAGATTGGAGTTATCTTTGTGATCTCCCGAACTTTCTTTTAATTGGGACTTTACCTTGGCTGCCAGCGTCTTGGCATTGTGATGAATATTTCTGAAGACTCTGCTATTGCACTCGAGGCATAGCTGCCAACAACATATTTTTAGCAGTGATGCCCAGGCCGCTTTGATCCCTTTGTTTTTTGGTAGAGGTCCGGGGTAGCATGATTTCCAGGTGCCAAACAGATTTAATATGGTCGCTGGGAGTTTGAATTTGGAGTTCCAATACTCCATCAATTCTCTCCATACTTGAATTGAGAATTTGCAGATCAGGATGAGATGCGTGGCGCTTTCCTCAGCATCCTGGCACAACGAGCACCTGGATGGCCCGCAGAAACCTCGACTCTGAAGTTTATCTTCTGTTAAAATTTTCTTGTGGCATAATTTCCAGCAAAATATGTCGATTTTTGGCAGCGTGGGATTTCCCCATACTGCTTTCCAAGGGGCCGGATCGATGGGCGCATTTGGTACTGTGTTCAAGCAGGCATATCCTTGGGTGACTGTGTAACCAATCGATTGGTCTCCCCATCCTCGCCTGTCCTTCCTGTTTATTCGAACAGGAGCTATGCCGTTCAATAGAACGATGAGATGGGCGGCTTCTTGATGCAGGTCTGGGGGCATCTCCGGAAGACTCCAGCCCGCCCACTGCGTGTCATCCCAAATGGAGATATCCCATATTTTAGTTTTCCCTGCGGCCACCATCCAGTCCTTCAGCGCCTTCAGCTTTGGGATTTCTCCAATAGGTTCTTTGTCCATAACTAGATCCGTCCATAAGTTTATTTTTCTTGCCATTACTGGGGATCCAGTAGGATTTTGAATGAATCAACGGGACAAATTTGGAACAGAGTTTGCCAAACGACGTGTTTTCTTGAGGCAGGGGCCCGTCTAAGCATCTCAGCCTTGCGCCTTTGAAGTATTTTCGCCAGAGAACTGTGTGTGCCCAGCCTAGCTTAGGCGCAATTAATCTCCATATAAGTTTAGCTCCCATTGCTATGTTCTGGTGCAAGAGATTTTTGAAATTGAGCCCTCCCTCCATCATTGGTTTGAGAACAATCTCCCATTTGATAAGCTGGAATCTTCTCTCATTGTGTTTACCCCCTTTCCAAAAGAAATGTCTGATATATTGCTCCATTTTCTGGATTATACCCTTAGGCACCAGAATCACAAAGAACTGGAATAATGGGAGGCTGCTAAGGACAGCTTTAATGAGGATTGTCTTACCTTCCATGTTTAACCAATTAGCTCCCCAAGCTTCGAGCTTACTTTTGAATTTTTCTACCTGCGGCATCCAGTCTCTACTGTAGGATCTTTTGAGGAAGATGGGAAGCCCAAGATACTTGAACGATGAGAATTCTGAGGAAGCTGTGAATCCTAGGCATCTGGAGATGGAATTGATCAAGGAGGGCGGAGTATTCCAGCAGTAAGTATGACACTTGCTCTTGTTGAGGCTACTACCAGATTCAATGCAATACTCATCGAGTGTCTCCTTAAATTTTCTGGCCAAGTGGATCGAGGCTGTCCCAAGGAGCAGAGTATCATCTGCGAATAGAACATTATTTATGTTTTGGACCCCCTTTGCTATGGATATCCCTGATATCTCCTGCTCTTGCATTTGATTGTTTAGATGAAAGCTGAGAACTCACGCTTGGATTGCAAAAAGCAGGGGAGACATGGGGAAACCCTGTCTTAAACCTCTTGTAGCCTTGAAGAAGCCTGCAGATCTACCATTAACTAAAGGGGTGATCCATGGTTCCGAGATGCAAGCCCGGATCCAATTGATGAATCGCGCCCCAAAACCACATTTTTTCAACACATTCAAAAGGAAACTATGATTAACTCGGTCAAAGGCATTTGCTAGATCCAGTTTGATGGCCATACCTTGTTCCTTACGCTGCTGGCTTGATAGAATTGCCTCTTGGACGAGTGTGAAATTGTCCACTAAATGCCTTCCGTGGATGAAGCCTCCTTGGTTCTCTGGGATGACTTTAGGTATGATGTGCCTCAGCCTGTTAGCAATAACTTTTGTGATCAATTTGTAGCCAATGTTGCACAAGGATATAGGGCGAAACCTATTAAAGGTATTGGCTCCCTTTTCTTTAGGAATGAGTGCTAGGAAAGAAGAGTTGGTACTTCCAGCTAATTTCTGACAAGCCTGCGATTTATGGACCATTTTATACAGATCTTTCCCCACTATGTCCCAACAATTTTGTAATAAAGAGGCGGTAAAGCCATCAGGGCCAGGAGATTTGTTCGGATTCATATCATAGAGGGTTCTTTTGACTTCATCCATAGTGACTTCACTTTCTATCTGATGGTTCATTTCAACCGAAATCGAGGAGGGGATCCCGTCCAGTAGTCTAAAGTTCTGATTCGTATTGTTTTCTTCATTGTACAACCCTTTAAAATGATTGTGAGCTGCGCGCTTAATACTTGCAAAGTCCTTATGAATGGTATCCTCTTCCTTAATTTCACTGATGGAGTTGAAGCCTTTTCTGGCTTCCGCATGCTTGTGGAAGAACGAAGTATTTCTATCACCTGCTTTTAGCCAGAGGCATCGCGATTTGATCCTCAACGTTTCCTCTTTGATCAGGCAAACTTTGTGGTAGCATTGCTCGAGATGAGCCTCCTTGTCCAGTGCCTCTCTCGTTATGTGTGCCTCTTCTGCGTTTAATTGGTTTGCTTCGAGCTGACTTTGAATGTTTTTCCTTTCAGCAGCTGGATTTGGAATAGATTTGGACCAGTGCTTCAAGGCGAATTTTAATCTCCTGATTTTTTCTTCCCATATATAAAATGGGGATCCAGTAACTGGGTGAGACCAGCTTTCATTCACAACCTGCAAGAATTTTGGCTCCTTGATCCACAATGGGCTGAACTTGAAGGGAATGGGACCTAGATCAACGTGAGCGCGGAGGGTGAGCTTGATTGGCTTGTGATCCGAGGTGCTACAAGGAAGAATATGCATGCAAGCGTCTAGGCCAAGCAGAAGAAAGGAGCTATGCACCAAGAATCTATCCAGCCTTGCTGCGATATGACTAGGACCAATTCTTTTATTAGACCAAGTGAACATACCTGAGATGGGCTTGATATCTAGCAGATCCCAGTCTTGAAGGAGATCCTCAACCCATTCCCTTGCCGAGTCTCGTACAATGGAGCCTCCTCTATTTTCAGAAGAGTGCAAAGTAGTGTTCAGATAGCCTGCTATGATGACATTTTCTAGAGTGACCAGATCTTCTTGCTGCCTTAAGGAGTCCCAGCAGCTCTTTTTTTCTCCGGCATTTACCGGAACATATACATTGAAGAGGAAAAGTATTTATTTTGTAGTAACATGTTGCATCTTTAACATCTCCCAGTGGGTATTTGATGCCTCTGCCACCAATGAAAATATGTTTCCATTCCAAAGGGCTCCCAACCCTCCAGAGGCTCCTCGGGTTGCAACAGCTGATGCATCACTATTTTTCCATAGTTTTTTACTTACTTGGAGAAATTCAGGTTCCTCCATCTTAGTCTCCTAGAGAAGGAGTATGTCAGGGGCCTCTATTCTTATTAGATTTCGGATAGCTTCTTCCTTTATTTTGCTACCCATACCCCTACAGTTCGAGGAGATTATCTTCATTATTTACCTTTGTATGGTTGGGCTCCCTTGGAGGCTTGATGCTGGCTTCTTACTGCCTTCATCTTTTTTTCTAGCAGCTTCTCCAATGTTGGTTGGCTGCCCTAGAGTTTGTCTTTGTATGTCTCATGCTCTCTTTTCTCGCGATCTGTTTTACGTCCTCTTGTAGATCTCCTTACCGAGGATTGGGATTCTCCTATTTCCCCTTCCTCTTCCGATTCTTCTGATTCTTGGTCCTCCTCCTCGACTACTTCAGGGGTTCCTTTTGAGCTTTCAGCAGCTTCTTTGTCCTTGGCGCTAGACGCCTGGGAGCCTTTGTCTGGGGACTTTGGCCTTTGGACTGCTACTTCATGAGAGTCCTCTGGTTGGGAATTGATAGGGCCGAACCTGTTCTCAAGATTCAACGAGGGTTGGGGCTGTTGGGTCTGCTGTGGGTCCTGCTGGAGGCCTTTACCAGTGTTTCCTCCCGATTTTTGGGCCTTGGTTGCCAATTTGGATCGTTTTACTTGATTCCAACCGGCCTCCTTCCCTTGAGCTGCTTCATTGGCCGATGGACAGTTTCTGGCGAAGTGTCCATATACTTGGCATATCCGGCACTTGAAAGGAAACTGTTCATAATCTAGCTTCTGCACATGCGTCCAATTTCCTACTTTGATTTTGATGGCCTCCGGGAGCCCCTCCTCCAGATCCACCTCGACGCAGATCCTTGCGCAATCATATCGATCCTTGCTTTTCGATTGATCTATGAATTTCCCCAAGGCATTTCCAATATGCTTCAGAGAGTCCCAATTCCAGCAGTGAACCAGGAGATTAGGGAGCCTTACCCATACTGGAACAACTTTGGGTACATCTATTGCTGGGTCGAAATCGGGGGTCCTTTTGTTCAGATACAGCCCCTGGGGGCCCATGAAGTAAGGGCCGTTTCGAAATATCATCTCTTTATCGTCTTTGGATGAAAATTCAAAGACAAAGAATCCTCATCCCAGGAAATAAGAAGTCACACTTTCGCTGATCAGCAGAGACCAGTTCCTTTTAACCCAACTCTTTGTCGACTTGGGAGAAGGCCATAGGCCTGTAAACTGGCCTATGAGAGCTCGCTCAGACAGGGAGAGAGCAACCTGAATCGAGGTTTCCGGGGGTAAGGAGATCTCTAGGATATCATCCAGCTTCTTAACGAATTTCGCTGCTTGTACATGTTTTTTCTTGGGTAGCCCTTCCAGTAGACAGTTGAACGCATCTGCTGGGGAGCTTGTCGGCGGAGGAGAGGAGGGAGGAGCCTTGGGAGAACCCAGCACCTCCATGGGCCCAAGATGAGGGTGACAGGCGATCAAGTCTCCATGTCTTGTGGCAGGAGTGATCTGATCAGCAATCTGAGGCGATTTGATTAGCAGTCGCAGTAATCAGGTCAACCTATCCTAGGCAAAGCCAAAGACCAAACTAAGGCGGCGGCTCTCAGAGGATCCAAGGCGGCTGCGCGATTCGATAGTTAATTAGTATGTTATGAAAATTGAAAAGTATTTCTTTTTTTTTATTATTTTTAAAAAGGATTTATCATGATTTTTTTAGAATTAATATTGTTGACATATTATAAATTTAGTATTATGATAAATGAAAATTTATAAAATATTAAATTAATGAAATTTTTAAATAAAATTAATAAAATTTACTTAGTGTATTGATTTTAATATTAAATAATTAATTGATATGTGTTATTGGAGATTGATGATATTATAAATGTCATGTTATTGTTTCTTTTTTGGGGATTTGAATATTGAGTTTCATGGTTTGCATACTATTTTATAACATGATAATCATTAATTCGGTTTTACTTAGAAGGATAATATTATGTACTTTTTAATGTTATTGTAATATGTATATTATTTTTCATTTTAAAATGA
>APFE030539899.1:418655-433973 GCA_000404065.3 Pinus taeda | reverse complement strand
ATGATCTCTTACTCATCCCTGGTCGAAAATAGAGAGGCAAGTGTCAGAGGGGAAGCTTCTGGAAGATTCCATGATCTTCCACCTTGCATTTTTGTCCCTGCCATTTGTCTATTCCCGACCATCTCACCCTACAGAGGAGAAATTTAGTATGCATCGCACCTTGTACACTGGGAAGGTGATATGCATCGCACCCTCTGCATTGAGCTTTCAGTATGGTCCAGTTTTGACCTTTTATGAGCATTTTTCAGTGGAGAACTTCTGGGAGATGATGTAATCAGCTGACCTTGTTCCTTTAGGCAGTGAAGCAACACTTTTAGGGACTCAGGAGCCCTCAATTTATGGACATTTATGATTGGGGTTGAAGTGCCCAAAAATGTCTATAACACTTGCCACCCCAAAAATATATATATATTTTTTTATTTAAACAACTAGTCATTTTTTAAAATTTGAAAAATGACCGAAGGAGACAAATTAATCAGGCCACAAATTGACCTAGAATTTGGCCCAGGTTCACCGGAATCTGGTGACCGTATTTTATCCAAATTGCTGCCTCCTTAACCCTGCCCAATCACCCAAGTCAACCTGAACTTTGACTACTCCTAACTTTCGCATACAGACTCAGTTTGATGAACCGTTCACACCACCATGATCAGGACGACAAGATCTACACTCTGGTCCTAGTTCGAAAGCATTCTAATGACTTTGGTTTTTGAGCTTCCATGAGCCCTCTTTGTCTCGTGTGTGTCTCTAGAGCCACCTAGATCAATCCTTCCCACTGAGGAGCTTTTGGTCCTCCAAAAGCATGAAAAAGAATCTATAATTTCTCTATACCTTATGTACATCACAATTTTCCTGAAAAGGTCTCGCTTCCATCTCCTTCACCTTCATTCTTTGGAGCCTTAAGCGATGAGTCGACACCTGCAACCTTTACAACCTGTGGTACATTGTTTTTGCAAATTACATGCTTGACTTTCATGACCAACTAATGACCCAAGCATCCCACACTTGCCATGAGCTTATAACACATACTTGATGGTCAAATTTACCTCAAAAATGGAAACAATACCCCAGCTATGACAACAAGGCCAAAATATCATTGTTTCTACAACAAGTGATGGAGAACACATCATTACTACAACACATGATTTACAAAGATAAGGCCAAAACTATTTTTTCTTTGACAATTGATGGAAACATACCATCACTTTTAGAGTGTAAAATGCAACTCAAAATAAGACCAGACATCATTGTTGCATAACAAGTGATGGAAAACACATCATCACTTTTACATTTTAAAATGCAACAAATGAATTACAAAATCACAACCATGACAAGCTAACATATCTAGAAACCATTTTTCACTTATCGATGTGAATGGATCACCTCCTTATGGCGCACTCGATGGTCGAACAACCGTTTCATCTAGTTCATGCATCAACACTTTTCCTTTCAGGCGCCACTCTGGATGGAGCCTCCAACATGTGGCTCTTTGATGGCCACCTCTGTTGCAATGACTACAATACATCTTCTTCCTCCAGATCTATTTAACATGTTTCTTTGTCTACTGTGGAGAGGTTCTTTCATGCCTCATCCTCTTGTGTGCTGCTATTCTTTTCCAACACTTCGAAAATGTATGGTTATGTAATCCACAAAAGGTACATGTCTTTCGATTCCATGATTTATGTCCATCACTAAAAACATGATTATAATTGAAATGAACATTCGAATGTCCAGAGTGGTTATACCTTCCCTTGCTGTCTTTGGTGTGAGTATGGTGATGAGAGCTTGCCTCAGATCCTTCCCCGTAATGGGCACTGCCATGGGATGATGAGGATGTGTTCCCATCATTCTCTTTTCTTGACTATTTCAACGATTTCTCGGAAGAATATAACACCTTCGAGCATTCTCCTTTGGTTTATACCAAGCCTGCAAATTGAGGTCTCTGCATAACCTCCAATGGTTGAGTTATGCCTTGGTTATTAACACCAAGTTCTTTTTCCTCCTCACACCTCGTCTTAGTAAGGAGCCTCATGTTGTCCCTGTAATTGGTATCTCCACATCTCCAACAAAAATCATACTTTGTGAAGATGAAATCGAAAGGGAATCAACATATTTTACCTCCTCTGTTCATTTGGAAAGAACTAATGAGGGCTTCTCATCATCAGTTGTTGGTAGTTTGCTAGCTGTCTCGATGCATTCCCCAACTTCCTTTTAGACATACCGAAGTCCTGTCTGACAAGGTAATTATTCTACTTTGATGGGGTTGACAATGCCTTGGCCATTAATGCCCAAGCCTTTTCCTTCATACCCCATTCTCTTCAATAGTTTGGAACCAATTCCTGTGGTATGATTTTCAAAAATAGTGAAATCATCATCAGGACACATACATGAATTCAGATAATTACATTTTACCTTACATGGGTCACACTGCAACTTTTCCAAGGCCTTGTCCTTTGCTTACAGGTGTACTATGTTTCTCTTCTTTCTCTTCATGTAGAAGCATCTTCAATTTAGCATTCTCTGTTTGAATTTTTTGGTTATTTTGCTTAAGTTCTTCCAGGGCCTCTTCCGTGGCTCGCAACTGAAGCTGCAATCGCTCCTTTTCCTTTGTCTCTTTTTGTAGAGATTCATACATTATTTCCACCCTATTGGAGATTTTGAGCATGGTCTCATACATCGCTTTTTCATCCTCTGTCACTGCATGTTCCATTGTTCATGCTTGCAATTCACATCCACGCAAAGAATACTCTAATACCAAACTTGCTCAGAGTTGACTCAACTCCCGAATTTAAGCAAGATCTTTTTACTTTCATGATGTGATTAAGATTTCATTTAAAATAGCAAGGAACATAAATGCATGTTGTAAAGAAGAAGGAACATGGCAATCATCAGCAACATAAAAACACAAGACATTGATAACAGAGTTCGTCCAGGGGGGACTACGTCTCTGGGCCCCAATGTCAAGATGGTGTAGGCCACTGCATTAAGTGTTTTCAATAGTGATGATATACATGAGAGGTGATGTCACTATCATACAAGGAAAATTCCCTCACGCAGGAGTGGATCTAAGAGATGTTCCACTACAGGAACTCTCAGTCAAAATGACTCCTATCAGTATGACATAAACTCATGCATGATGATAATGAGCACCCCGCCAACATGGCATAAAAGGGATCTCAGTGAAAACATACATGGCGACACTTGAGTATCCCATCAACATAATGACAAAGGGATCCCAAATAAAACATGATGAATCATGAAAACAAGTACATCTCACAAATGATTCTGCATCACATCAAGCAAGAATCATGAAACAAGTAAGAAAACAAGATCCCACATCAAATATCAAACAGGGATATGTGTAGCACAATGCATCTCATAGCAAGAAGAAGTACATGAACATATTGTGTATACCTCACATCTTGGTACCATCTAAAGAAAAGGATGTCAAGCTACTGAAGGTATTTGTACCATCGATCTCACGGTGTCGAATCACATGGAAATGACAGCTCGCACATGAATGCTAACACCTGCACCCCACTTTGAAAAGTGGCTGAAAAATGAAATGAGAAAATGGAAAATCTAAATGCACCATCAGATTTGTGGCGTCGAATAGTGCCAAATTGACTGTCAAATTTCTGAATTTTGACAAAGTGAGAATATGGGGCTTAAGGAGTCTTTTAGATTCCTCATAGATTCCCTCCTCCGAGTCCTCTGAGAATATGCTACTCAGATCAGGAAACTGACTACACCATCAGGTTCATGTCACTGAGAGGTGTAAGATTGACATAAAATTTGTCGAATTTGGACAATGCAAAAATTTCACTCTCTTGAGAATTTCGCCCAATCATGGTTTCGCTTGCCCTTTTCAGGGTCGTGGTTCCACCTGCAAAAATTAATTAAAAAATTCATGCCTCAATTTCTGTGCATTCTATTGGCTCCTCCATCCTGGCGCACTAACAAAACATGGGTTTTTATATAAATTATTGGCAGAGTTGCCAACAAAAGGGTCATTGGTCTAATGGTTAAGAGCGGAGTAATTAAGGCAACAGTTCGGGGGATCAAATCCCACCTGTGCCATATATAACATAAAACTGTTTTTATAACTTACTAGAATGGCATGATTTTTATTGTTTTGAGTATGGGCATTAAATGGTTGGTACGTTGTGTTTTAAATAGCGCGGAGGTTTGAGTTAAATGGGGGGGCGTTGGTTGGTGTACACACCATATGGGGTCACCCGGTGGGGGATGGCCCACGTGGGCCAAGCGGGTTGAATCCTCGTTGGCCTCACATTTAATTCATGTGCGAATAGTGTGGTGGAGAGGTTTTGGGGGTGGCGGGGTTGACATCCCATGCCCCCACTTATGTTGAACAGTGTTGTTGAGGGAGTTCCAGGGGTGGTGGGGTCATGGTCGCCCACCCCTTATTCAAAATCTTTGGTTACGGTGGTTGAGGGAGGGTTGACAGGGGTCATGGCCCATTGGCCCATAATTAATTATTTTTTTATACATTCGATATTGAGGGGGTGGCGGGGTTGGTGGCCTGCCACCCCAAAAATATATATTTTTTTGTTATTTAAAAACAACTAGCCATTTTTGAAAATTCAAAAAATGACTGAAGGAGACAAATTAATCAGGTCATAAGTTTGCCCGGAATCTGGCCCAAGTTGGTTGGAATCCGGTGGCCGGATTTTGTCCAAATTGCTGCCTCCTTAAGCCTGCCTAGTCACGCAAGTCAAACTGAACTTTGAATGCTCATAACTTTCGCATATGGACTCAGTTTGATGAACTGTTCACACCACTGTGAACAGGATGGAGAGATCTACGCTCTAGCCCTAGTGTGAAGGCCTTCTGATCACTTTGATTTCTGAGCTTCCATAAGCCTCTTTGTCCTATGTTTGTCTTTGGAGCCACTTGGATCATCAAAGAAAATGAAAAAATGAACAAGAAAATTAATAATCTTGAAGCAAAGAATATTTTGATCTCTAAACAAGCTTACAAGTGGCTCTCAATGAAAAGAACACATGGAAATACAATTATGAGAGACAAGGTGATGGCTACTATCTACAAGGCAGGGAAATGTGAAGGTATTGATTGTCTTCTACAGGTAGCACAGTGAGGCGTTTTAGGATCAGGGACAGTAGGTACATCAACATTCAAAAGATCAAAGAGAAGAAATCAAGCATGAGGACATGCTTGGAGATCAACAAGGGGGAGATGTTGGACCTCGATTTTGATCAATTTTGCTTATTAAAAATCCACTTAAATTTCATCGTATTCCACATTATATCATCCATATATGCCTTATTTTGACCTTATTATGCATATTTAGGTAAATATTTTATGTTTTTCAATTTTTAGATATTTTTGCAAAAAATTGGTTTTAAGAGCATTTTTAGACAGAACTGGAAATTCTCGTAATAGCTTCATTAAAGTGATATATCCAGGACACTGGTCTCAAGATGAATACATATTTGGAAATCTTAGGAACCAAGGATGGATGAACAACTATTGGCTCGGTCAAAATGGGCAAACAAAAACCCAGTCAAAGCTGGTCAAAGCTGACCTGTCACCTATTAAAAAGGGACAGTTTTAGGATTTTTTGGAAATTTTCTAGATTTCTTGTAACTAATGGATGGCTTTGACCTGATGAAGTGGAATAACATTAATGATGGTTGTTTCAGACTTTTTAGCTTATTTGGTTATCATTTTGCCTATTTAAAAAGAGGCATTCATAGTTAGAACTATGTAGACAAAATTATTATTTTTGAGATAATTGAAGACTGAAATTTTGCTTCATGATTTCTTTGTGTTTTCTGGAGTGAATGAGTTGTTGTAGCTGAGTATTTTAGCAGTGTACCAGCAAGGTTGGAGGGCCCCCATCCAAGCTAAGTACACTTTATTTTATCATGCTTATATTTGTGCATATACTAGTTTGATTTCACATGTTTAATATATTTATTTGTTGTGATTATTTGTAGATATCTTTAATGTGAATTTATTTTGTGAAATGTGTTAAGTGAATATTTCTTCTTTTAGTGATTAGCTTGAATGTGGAAGGACAACCAAGTCTCCTTGAGGGAGCCTCTTCTCCATGATCCAAGACTAAGATTGAACAAGATTCACTTCTTTCAAGTTTTCTTAGATTAAGTTTTTATACCTTCATTACATTCTTTCATGCTTATTTAGATATTGGAAATGTTATTATAGAATTGTTGAGGGAGGACAACCAGGTATCTTTGAGAGAGCCTCTTCCTTGTTTTTCTATAATAGCCTAATTTCATTTATCAATAATGCATGCTTTTATGGAATAGACTTAGATAGTTTACTTAAGTTGTGAGAAGTAATTTATAATGTGTATTTACATTCTTAGAATGATTTATATTTGTAATATGCACTTCTATTCTCATAACTACATCCTATATTAGTTTTTATCCAAAAGTCCATAAATTGTGGTTTTCTTCAAAGATTACCAACTTGGATTGATAGTAAAATACATGTCTTAATTTACACAATAAATTGAGTTGACAATTGTCGAGGATGTATACATAGGTGTTTATTTTGAAATTTTAGACAACTAATTATAGTTTCATTCATTCTTATATGAATGGTTAAATCATATTAAAATAATTTATGATGCATATTATATTTCAATAATTTTTCAAAACTTTGTACTAATCTATGTGCATGACATGGATTATCAACCAGTCGGAGTAATTCATAGAGAAATAAGAATTTGAAGAATATGCTTCCAAGAAATTTCTCAAATATTAGCAACAACTAAGATATCTGCATCTTAGGAAGAGTATATTTTAACTGCATGCATAAACTTGTCTATCTCTCCACCTCCACAAGAAGATATTCAAGTCTCTTTTGATTCCTCTTGTCAATTTGTTGAAGAGATTAAGAATCATGCAATACTTTTAATGGGGAGAAACCACTAGAATCTAATATTAAGGAATGCATAATAAAGGAGGATATACAGTGTGATCTAAACCAAGAAAGGAATCAAGAATTTCATGGCCTTATTGAAAGATGGTTCCAACAAAGATCAAGTCACATCACTCTTCCATTATTCCATACTTCTTGATTGTATTATTAAAACAATTGGTATTTCATGCATTGATATGTTTTAATGCATATTTTTCAGAACTAAGCATGAATATATTTTTACTCTTGTTACACGCATGGATACACTAGAAATATGCACACTTGAATCAAGTTTTATATTTCCAGTAGAGTAGAGTAGAGTAGGATAGAATTAATGAATAAAACCAAGTTTGGTGATGTTTTTTTATTTTTTTTACTTTTTTAAGTTAGATTTCATTTTATTTGCAATTTTATTTATTGGTGGTGCAGTAAGAGCCACCCAGCTCACTAATAATTTGTAGGAATATGTAGAAAGAGAACGAATATTTGAGAAGAAGGAGAACAAATAGAGCTTTGAGAGCCACAATTTGAAGTCAAAGATCAAATCCTTTCATTTTATATTTTAAATTTCACATTCAAAATGAATAAAGGGTTTCAATGTTTCTGAGTATGTTGTATTCTTGTGCTTTCTTCCACCTGGAAGATAAGAAAAGAAAATTGAACAAAGTTAGTTTTAAAATTTTGCAATAAAAATTGGATAAGAGATATAAATTCGCACTCAAAAGTATAATTTTAGGCTTTTAAAAAGCTCAAATATAAAAAATAGTGTCTCCAATGGATCCAACACTGTCAAAAACCCCTATTTTGACTCTTTGTGCACCTCATTTGGCCAAAAAATGAGTAAAATATCATTGTTTCAAGTTTATGCCCAGTTTTGTTGTTAATAATCCTACAATTTGACTAAAATGGTTTGTGCGCCCCGAATGCAGAAATTGCACGCAAACCTAACCTACATTCCTGATCTGCAGTCGAATTTGTAGGATGGTTAAAATCCACATTTAGCCCCTATATCTAAATATCATGGTCACGTGGCGTCATACAATCACGTTAAGCACCAGATGTCAATGGCTCAAGGGTTAACAACCTTCATTCTATCGGTGTGGTCATATGCGGGATATACAACCAGGAGCTGGCCCCATTCCTCTTCCGTGCCCATGGTCATATGAAAAGGTTAATTTGCATAGGCCGTGGCCGTGGGCCAGGCTAAGGCCTAGCCCTTGGTGGCCCCCTATGGTTCTGTGGAATTGGAGGGCCAAGGGCTAGGCCTTAGCCGGACCCCTTTCTCCAAATGCAGGACCATTCAAATTTGAATATAAGTCAAGGAGTGTAATTAATAAGAAACACACTGTAGGTGGATTGGTAAGGAGTTTTGTTGGTATACGAGAGGTCACAATTTCTTGTAGAGGTTGTTCACCCTCACACAAAAATTTTGATCCTCCACGAGGACGCCACATGGAAACCAATGGTTGGCCCATGTGGCACTCCCTCATTGGACCCCCACAGAAAATCGTAACTAATGAAAAATTACCCTGTGTCAACGAATCAAATAGTGCCAAGTGTCAACCACTCATTAGCTAATGAAGGACGGGTAAAAAGTTGCCAAGGCATGACCCAATCAGCATACGCACTGCTGACTAGGCATTCCTACAAATCAAAATTCATTTCCCAAAATGAACAGAACATGATCCTATAAACATCCGAAGTCGAATTTCAGTGAAAGGAATTATGTTGGATTCAGGGCAATGAGATATACGCTTTGACGCTTGTTTCAAGCTGATCCAAGAATTTTGAATTTTGAGCATTTTCTTGATCCATGGGAGCACTAGAAAAGAAACCCAACGAAGTTACACACATAGAATTTCATAAAAACTTGTAAATATTAAAAACCCAATTGCAATAATTGACATACCACCATCCGAGTCTAATTGCAAGTTGTAAAGCAGCGAGGCAATGCAACAATCTGTGTTTTTGGTAGTTGTAGAATCAACATAATTCAGTAGCTTACGCAAATTTGGATTATAACCTATTGATAAAGCATTAAGTGTATGGAGAAGAGGTTTAAAGATCAAAATTGGTTAGAAACACAATGAATAAGTCACCAATGAAACAATAACATGTGATCCATGGTATTGCTTCCCAATCAGGTAAAAGTGCATTTTATTTTTCGTCCTTGAATTTGTTTTATTAGTATTATTTCTGAGTTTTTTGTATATATATAAGATGAAGAGAGTTTAATCATCTCTCTCTCGATAATCTTACATTTTATTGCATAAAATTGCTAAGTTTTTGCAGGTTCGAGGACGATGAAACAACATCACTATATGCACAAGTAATTTTTTTAAAGACCAAGTTTCTTTCAAAAGAGCATGATCATTCCCTGTAAAATCAAATCCATTACACCATTACCACTAAAAATATACCAATGTTACCATTGCTACTCATTCTAAGCCAACACTTGATCCATAAATTTTCATCTCCCTACTACCAAAAACTCATTTCCCTTTGCAATCTTCATACTTTCCTGCCTAATTTTCACTCACCCTTAACCCAAAAATAAAGTTATTCAACTCCCTTACAAAGTTGAGTCACCCCATTTTTTCTTTTCATTTCTATCAAATAAAACTTGCTTCAATGTGAACTTTCCATCTATAGTCCTTCAAATTATTATTTTATACTCGTGTTAGATGATGGAGGATTCATTAATGCCTCCCTTCTAAAAAGTCTTCACCCATCGACTCTGACACATCATCTGGAATCAAGACTAGAGATCTTTCAAGTACCTTGAGGCTTGCATGCCTTAATAGCAAGCTCTCTCGCCAATAGATAGTGAGAATACATCAATGTCCCATGTTTTTTGGACCTTCTAGCTGACTTGACTACAACACATCTATGCGTACCTAGTAAGATGTACTTAGGCATCTTCACTCTCATTGACATCAATGGTGCATAGTCTTGTGTTGGTTAATGGAATTCATTAATGGCCAATAATCCAACAATTTCTTTTCTATGTTCAACATTGACACATCTATTCACTTAGATAAGAAGTATGCCACTAAATGGGAATGAATGAAGACTATATTATTTCAGCAGCTTGCAACAAGACTCGATTCAACACCCATAACAATAAATATTCCAATTCCATCCTCTATTCATAAAACCAAGAGAGATAAAATTAGATCATATTCTTTTACTTCACATTCCATAATCCAACAGTAGAAGCCACACTCTTCAATGTACATAGCTTGTCCACTTTTCAAGTTGGTGAAGGTATGTTGTTTTCTAATATTTAATCATGTAATTCCTTAAATGCTAAAATTGTGATTTTAGAAAATCCCTCACCTCATTTATATTCCCTTTCTCATTTTCCAAAAAGAAAAAAGAAAAAAAACAAACAAACCTTTACTTGGGGGGAAGGATATTCACATTTCATGTCACATGTCACATTTCATTTCATCCTAACCAACATATTTCTCCCAAATCAACTATTATCGCATTTTGATTCCAAATTTTATATGTTTTACAATGATCAATTGATGAACACATTAAATGGATGGCAGTGATTATGGGACTTAAAAAGGAATTCTCAATGTTTTCAAGTATTTTGATGCAACACAAATAACAAAAGTATTGTTATAGAAGAACCAATACTCATAAAATTTTGGTTGTCACACAATAACTAACCATAAAAAACATATGTTGCAATGAAATGTATTTCAAAGTACACTTTGTAAAAAGAATAAAATTGTCAAATGATATTATTATGCAAAGTTAAAAGAGAATCAATACAACGCCAAAGCTCATATAGAAGAAAAACATTCCAAGAAGATCAACTTATGATTAATGGAATCAATGCAATAGTTGCATCAGGACATGCACCATCTTTAGTTGGGGGGTATGTTGGGCCTCCAAGATGTCATCCAATTTTACCCATATTTCCATCATTTTACCCTCATTATGTAACTCTATAGCCGCATAACCTTACATTAAGTAACCATTTTCATAATCATAGGAGTTTATCCTTATTATTTTCCAAGTCATTGATTTTAAGCATTTTAAGAGAATTTGTTATTATATATTAAGAAATTAACATGTTTCCATATATATCTAAAAGTGTTATGAGTTTCGTGATATTGTAGGCCTACTTGGATATTGTAGAAGGGTCCTACTTGGCCACCCAATCACAAATTCGAATTTCAAATTCCAACTCATGAAGATCTATGGAATCATTATAGAAGATGTGGATCATTAACTAAGAACATTCAAAGGAGAAGAATCATGGATGTCTCTCATCAAAACTAAAAGAGAATTTTGAGAGGATTTGTATCTTACATTTTTAGGTGATTGCTTGTAACCACAAGAGATAAATGTGTTTTTAGGAAGAGATTTAAGGATCTATATTTATTGAATAGTTATCCTTAATTTTTGTATAAATAGGAGTGCACCCTTCATACAAAGGGTTATTAGGGTTAGTGTTAGTTTCCAAGTTAAGAAGTAGCTAGTTGTTAGTTGCTAGTTGGAGGTTCCAAGTTCCATCCAAGTTGTGGTTTGTAAAGTGAGGATAGAGAATTCTTGTATTATCTTGTTACTCATTTTATGAAATACATATTTCCACTTTTATCTCCAACATGTGATAGTTTTTCAGTGTTCTTGCTGAGGGAGGGAGGGCCCCCATCAACCACAGTTTGAACAATTTTGTACATATTGGTAACATTATATAATTATGTTATTTTATTTATTTCTGGGAAGTGTGATTTCAATTCTGCAAGTGTAATTTCATTTATGCAGTGTGGTGCAATTTCAATTCTACAAGTGTGATTTCATTTATGCAAGTGTGATTTTCATTTTCAAGCAAGTGTGATTTTCTTTATGCAAGTGTCATTTCAATTTCTTTATGTTTGGAATTGAATTGGATTGATTTAATTAGCTTTCTAATTAGTTTCAATTGCATTAGATTAATATATCATGATAAACAACCACCTAGTACATATAGTATAGGTATACCTCATTAGTTTACAAACCCCGGGTTGAAAATTAATGACAGGGATTTAACTCACAATTAAATCACCCAACAACTATTTTGTCATTTTTTCTATGTCACATAAATGATGTTGGGATTTTCGCTATATTAGACCACAATTTTGTTGTTTTTCTTGGATTAAAGGCTATAAATTTGTCTTTTATTAGAATTGCATCATGTTATGGGCCATGTTTTAATAAATGAATATTCCTAAGCATATTTTTATCTTGATAATTCATCATATATTGCACATCGAAGTATAAATACCTTCAAGTAGTCACATGCACTAATTGACATGCGAAATTGTTTTAAAGGCCTCCTTGATGAAATGAAACCATCCCAAACATTGGAATCATCTTGAATCCATTTCTCCTAAAGGATTAGGCATTGGTCCTCCATAGATGATCACCCTAAACCATATTTTTTTCACCATTCTCTCTTTATTTCTAGGTTGTTAGGATATTCTGACACATAGGAATAGTTAAGTATAACTTGGTCTAGTATAGTGTTAGGTAAAGTGTGTTTCTTTACTATGTACATTTGTAACTTACATATGTAGTGATCCGACAGTTCATTCTCTCCTCGGTATTACCGAAACTTGATCCATGGCTTAACACCCGATTGGTCCATGAATTCTATTTAAAGCGCATGGAGGGTCATTTGTAGGTTAACCGTTCACGAGAGAATCTTATGTAAATTTTCATTCTTTTATTAATAAATTGCCTGAAGTGGCCACATTGGCTCAGGCCGTGCACTGTTTCCCTCTTTGAGGGTTTTAACCACGTCAAAAATACTGGCGTATTGATCTGTGATCTATTTGTGAGTGGTGTCCTTTGGTGTTCTGTCTGGGGAACTTACCCTGTAAATTCCTACATGGTATCAGAGCTATTTGAGGGCCGCGTCCGTTGGTGATCCAAATCTGAAGCGGGTACAACTGCATCCGATTGCCATCTCCTAGATCTGTTGTTTCTGACTGCTTTCGGGCCGAGAGGACTGCTCTGTTATTTTAGGAGCATCTGTTCCAGTGAGGAACCCCTTTCGTTTCATGCGAAAAGGTTTCCGGTAGCCCTAGCTGCGTCATTTTTAAGATCTGGAGGTATACAATGTTTATTTGGAGTTTACAGTTATTTTCTCTCTGTTTATTTCGGTTTCAGTTTATTTAGCTCTTTTTTATTACCGGATCTATACCTTTCATTTCTGCATATGCTCTTTGCCCCATGACTCTGTGCGATCTGGCAAATCAGAAACAGAAAGGAAGGATTTTTCTCATGCATATGCTCTTTTCCGCTGCGCCTTAGTGTGATCTCGGAAAATCAGAAACATTGAGGAAAATATTTAGTTTCCGGGTAAAGCTAACTTTAAGCCGTAAGGTTTGTTTTTTTGTATGTCCGTGTTGGGTTTTGTGTTTCTGTTTTGTAGGGAGAAAAAGAGCTTTCTCAAGCAAGCATGCAATCCAAAGCATCAGTGACCAAAAGAAAACAAAGCCCCCCCTCTCTCTCTCTCTCAAACTTTTTGTTTAGCTCACTTGGTTCAAAGCTAATTTATGAGAGTAGAGGTCTTGGGTTCAAATCTCCTTTTTGTTGAAAAGGGGGCGTTTTTTTTCATTTCCGCACATTCCCGCACTTTGTCGGCGCCTTCATCAACTTTTTTTCAAAAAGCCATAACTTCTTCATCCGGAAGCCAGCCGTTTTTTTTGAACTAGCCTAATTTTTCGAGATCTTTCCATTGGAACACTTAGTTTCAGCATATATAGCTTCAGTTTCTGTTAAAATGGAAAGTCCATCCCAAGTTATTCTTGACAGCACCAACTACTTCCAATGGTGGTCCTACATTGTGGATTTACTTAGAAGTAAAGGTCTTTACAGAATAGCCTCAGGCCAAGAAACCAAGCTAAAAGATGAAGATAAGGCAGCTAAATGGGAAAATAGACAACATCAAGCACGTGGGTTGATAGGGATGTCTATCTCTCCTGATCTTAGATTCCATATTGTAGAACTTGATACTCTTGATAAAGCATTGGAGCAGCTTACTAAAGTTTTTGGAATAAAAAATGAACTTAGAGCCCATCAACTTGAAAATGAGTTGCTTACATTGGACCCCAATAATTTTTCTTGCATTGAAGATTTTTGTCCAAGTTCAAGACCCTTAGACTTCTCTTGGAAGGTGTTAAGGTTAAGAAAGAAGATAATAACCTTATCTATTCCATTCTTACTAAGTTGGGACCAGCCTACTCTATGTTTGTTTCCACCTTCCATTCTACACGAGAAGCCTTCATTTCTCAAGGACAAACCTACAAGTCCCCTTCCTTTGATTCTTTTTGTGTTTCTTTAATAATAGAACAAGAAAATCTCTTACACCTTGGTCTTCTTAATCTTGGAAACTCTTCTAAGAAAGCGTTAACTGCCCAGCAGCAACCAAATTCAAAGAATCCTAAGAAGTCGTATCCTAAAAAGAATGGTCCTAAACCAAACAAGGGTCCTAAGCAATTTCATCCTCAAAATGAAAAATCATTTCACTAGAATGATAAGGCAAATAAAAACAAAGGGAAGAAGACTGATAGACATTGCCACTTTTGTAATCGAGATGGCCACTTAGAATCTAAATGCTTTACGAAGATGGCAGCCTTGGAAGCAGCAATGAAGAAGCATAACATCCATTTGGAGCACTCTTCAAATTCATCTTTAGGAATGACACTTTCTACATGTGGTTGTCAAGCATCTCGGTATGGCTATGCACTAAATGTATCTTCTTCCTCTCATTCTCATGAGTGGCTCATTGATTCTGGAGCTTCTTATCACATGGCCAAAAATAAAGCCATGTTTTCTTCTTTAAATGATTGTAACACCAAAATATATATGTTGGTGATGATAGATCTCTTAGTGTTGTAGGGACTGGAACTGTTCATATAGACAATGGTCAATTTAATGATGTATTATGTGTTCCAACCTTATCCTGCAACCTTCTATCTGTATATCAGATAACTCATTTAGGTGAAGGTAAAATAGTTGAATTTTCACCTCACGATGTTGTAATTAAGGACCTAAGAGATCCTAGATAGATTTTAGCTACTGGAATTGCTGATGATTCTACAAGGTTGTATAAGTTTCACAAATTTGGGTCATCAAATCTTCCCTCAGTATTTGTTGCTCATAATGATAAAGTAGCAAACTTTGGCATGAGCGGTTTGGTCACTTAAACTATTGCTCCCTTTAGAATCTATGTAAAGAAAATATGGTGACAGGTCTTCCAATGGTATCTTGTAGAGATGGTGTTTGTTCCGGATGTGTACTCGGAAAACATCATCGGTACAGTTTTGAAAAACGTGCCTCTTGGCACGCCTCAGCCCCTTTACAGCTTGTGCATAGTGATTT
>APFE030539899.1:353692-410455 GCA_000404065.3 Pinus taeda | reverse complement strand
GATCGCTTCTTGGCAATGGGCATCAACAGCCAAGAAGATATTCCAGACACATGTTAGAACTTGTTCCAGAATATTGAACAGTCTTGCAGTTGAGTTTTCTCCATCTTCTCACCTTGTATCTGACAGGGGGGGAAATGATGGTCATCTACAAGCTTCAAAGCCTCAAGCGGGCCTGAGCCACACCCTGCCACACCAGTTTCAGAGTTGTAGCCAGAGACAAATATGCCCATGAGCATGCCATCAGTTGGCAATCTAGGACACTTCCTCTAGCAGAAGACTTTAGCTTCTTGCCAGTTTTGGAAGAGTTCCTAGAACAAAATTGAGGACACTTTCTCTAGCAGAAGACTTCATCTTCTTGCTAGATTTGGAAGAGTTCCAGGAATTGCATTAAGCATTCCAAAGTTGTTGGTCATCTTTAAACCATCACAGGTTGAGACTTCCCTTTTCAGGTTGAAGTTTTACCTTTTATGTGGGGTGAGACCTCCCTTTTATGGTTGAAGGTTTCCCTCTTTAAAACAATAGGATCACTTCCTCTAGCAGAAGACTTCAGCTTCTTGCCAGTTTTGGAAGAGTTTCGGGAATTGCACTAAGCGTTCCAGTGTTGGTGGTCATCCTTAAACCACCGCCCTTTATACCAACATTTCAGAGAGCAAATTCAGCCTAGTGCTGCCATGCATTTTTGCACATTTTGTATTACAACTCTCTTCTTGGACTCATACATAACCCTTCGGATTAAGGGGGGGAATGTTGGACACCTAATCCTAAAGGGTTAGCGTGGAAGCCGAATGGACAAGCAGTCCAAGGGACCTTGGGATGTGAATCCAAACGGTCACCATATTGTACTATAAATGTACATCTTTTGTGAATAAAAATAGTACTGCATGATTTATCTTTCTCATTTGCTCTTGCTGTCCATGTCTGTTTAACAACTTCCTCATATCCTTGTTGTTTGAAGCATTATCATTCTTGCTTGAGGATTCACCTGCATATTCAAGACCTGATTTAACAAATGGACATCTTTGATGGCTGAGCATGTAATCCAAGGCTTGAGAGCTCTTTAAGGTTTTTTCCACCCCTTCAACCTTTTTCCCGAGGGAGACAATCTCTTCTTCCAATTTTTCGCAATCATTATGCTTCTTCGCAAGTTGTTTCTCAATCTCTTCCTTAATACGTATTGCTTCATTTGCTTCTAATTTAAGGGAGATGATATTTGACTTCATTTTGAATATTTCTTCATTTTCCTTTGCTAGATTGCTCTCCATTTCTTCCTTGATCCTTGTAGCTTTACATGTTTCGGCCTTGAGAAGGTTGATGTTAGATTTTAATTTGAAGATTTCTCCATCCTTTGCTTTTAGTTGACATATCATGGTGTTTCTCTCCTTTCCTGCTTCATCAACCTTTCCTTCTATGATTGCCAATGCTTCCATTGTCTTCTCAACTCCTTGTGCCAACTTTCTTGCTTCTTCTAGTTGAGATTTGAGAGAGGAGACCTCTACCTTGTATTGACCAATCTCTTCTTCAAGTTTTTTCAAGCTCTTGTGCCTTTGTTCAAGTTGACTTGACAAGGCACCTTCCCATTTCTTGGCTTTATCCAATTGATTTCTCATGGATATGACTTCTTCATGATGCTTTCTTTTGCTTTCATGAAATTCCTTCTTAAGCTTGGCAAGCTCTTCATCCCTTTCTTGTACTTGAAGCTTGACAAGGTCAAATTTCTTCCTTCTTTGGTCTTGGTCACCAACTAGTGCTTTCTTATTAAGTTCCTCATTTTCCTTTTTCAACTTGATAATCTCTTCCATGGAAGCCATAAGTTTAGTGAGGAGATCTTCTAAAAAGTCTTTTTCATTCTTTTCATTTTCTAGGTCTTCTTTAGCCTTGATGTCATCAATCTTATCTTTAGTTTCCTTGACGGGATTTAGATTTTCTTCTTGTTTTCCATCATTTTCTTGACTAGAGATCATTGTCAATGCTGCTTTTGAGTGAAGATCATGAAGTTTGTCCCATATACCCTTCGCTGACGAACATTTTCCTAAATTGTTCTTTATAGAATCTGGTATCCCATTCAAGATCACCTTCATCGCTTTTGCATTTTACTCCTTGGATTCTCCATTCATCATGTTATCAGTAATTATTGATTCCCATACTTCAATGCCTTGAGTCTTTTAGAAATTCCTCATTATTGCTTCCCATATATCAAAGTTTTCATTGAACCATGGAGCCTTCACAAATTGATTGACTTGTATTTCAGTGGTAGAGGGAGACACATCTTTAGGATGATTGGATACTTTCTTCCTTGGCTTCATCATTTGTGTTATAATGATCAACCTTCAAGCTATTAGGATTTTGAGTGAAGGTACTGGCTCTGATACCAATTGTTGGAAAAACTGGGGGGGGGGGGGGGGGGGGTTGAATTAGTATTCCTTTTCAAGTGTTATTTTTACTAGTTAAATCCTTTATATTTAGAACGCAAAATGAACAATAGGAATAAATCCTTTAATTAATATAATCTTTACAATAAATTAGATACAATATATATAAGGCTCCAACATGTTGCCAAGCACCAACTTGGACTTTTTGTGAGGCTTCAACCTCCAGGGCACCAACCTTGGATTACACCAATCCTTCCAATTCTGAGGCACCAACCCCAAGGGCTCCAACCCTCTGCCATATATTGTCCGGATATGTTTGGTAGTAATTATCTGCTCCCAAAATCTTCTTCACTGAATTCTATCAATCTACAGCTTCACTGTAGTCTCCATCCTACATCATCAATGACAACCTATCTTCATATGAAGGAGTCTTCACAACTCTTCATATTTCCCACACAGAGTCTGCAAAGTTACCTCATGATGATTTCAAATAGCCATTATGATCTCCAATAATGTCTCCAAGATCTGTTGATACTTATCAACAAGATATTTGCACTAGGCCTCAATGTCTTTTCAAAACAAATATGTTTCGACCCTCTGTTCTTACTGTCATAGTAACTGCTTCAGCAGTGAGGCTTTAGGAGTAACTGCTTCAAGAATGACTTCTTCAGAGGAGTGACTGTCGCAGTTTCATATTGTGCGTTCAATTAAAAAACAACCCTGCCATGTTCATACTCAGATAATCTTCTTAGATTCGAGAGCATCCTTTTGAACTGTTATCAGAAATCACTGCAACACACAGGTCCGAGATTTTTAATAAATAACCCAGTCAATAGAATATTTGACATTCGTTTCCTTCTTCTTCTGTTGGACCCTTCGACTTCCTCCTTTGCTCGTGCTTTGGCTTCCTTTCTTCTTCCGCTGGACCTTTCGGCTTCCTTCTTCGATCGCTTGATCTTCGACTTCCTCTACACTCACTTGACCTTCTTCACTCGCTTGATATTCTGCTTCCTCTGCGCTCACTTGACCTTTTGGCTTCTTTCTTCGCTTGCTTGAACTTCAACTTCATCTGTCTCTTCGAGTTCACCAATACTCAAAAGGCACGTTCATTTTGAAGGGAGGCCGAATTAAAATAGATGTTTCTTATTAAAATTATATCAGAGAGGCCCTTTTTTTAATATTCATACAATAAACTCATTATTTATGGAGGATTTCATAGGAGAGACCGTACCAAATGAGGTCCTACATCCACGTCATCAATCGCAATTGCAACTCTTAACATCACTGATGTAACATGGCCGATATTCATACTGCCGATGAAATGGACGCGATATAATATTAAACAGTCGTCAATAGATCCGTCGGGTCCATAGCTCCATCGCAATAGGTGGTCTATCGGGTCCACAAATCTTATCACAATCATAGTTTACCATTGTTACATTTCTTCAAGACTTGCGATATTTATTTAGGACGTATTATAATGGTGCAGCGGGTCCACAATGTTATCGCAATTGACGGTTTGCGGGACTTCGACTGGCACATGGATTAAAAACAGCCATAACCCCCGTAGTTGACCGTGATCTAAGGGTTGACTGAAAGATCGACGGCTAGGATTGAGTGCGGGACTTCAGCCACGATCAAGGAAGTCCGTACTTTCCTACCTCCACTCTTTCGATAGCTGTTTCTCGTGTGACTTCTCTTCACTCTTCCGCTCTTCCAATAGTTTTCTTCTTTTATCGCTGTTAAATTGCTGTTAAATTGCTCCTGTTCAATTGACCTCTTGCATCACTTGTTGTTCAATTGCTGTTCAATTGACCTCTTGCATCCTTTGCTGTTCAATCGACCTCCTGCATCATTTGCTGTTCAATTGACCTCCTGTTGTTCAATCTGCTTGGGTCCTCCATCTCATCATATCATCATATATCAAACTTGCATCCCTATGAGCATTATGATCAATGGGAATCAATGGGAAATCATGTATCAAAGAATTTGCCATCACAAACACTGCTATATTGACATCAATGACAACCTAGATTAACAAAAAAAATGAACATATAAAAGAGACAAGCTACAAAGAAGAAGAATAAGGCACCATCTATATTTGTCCAAAAGAGTCATTCAAAAAATCTAATTCTTGGTGATAAAGATACATGAGTGCAAACTAGAAGAATACTAGCAGGTGGAATAGAACACAAAATTCTCCTTACTATATAAAATAGAGCCTAGAAACTTTACAAAATCTAGCAAAGATAAACATTCTATTGATGCTATGGATGAAGAGCTAAATCAAAGTGATAACAATGAGGCATGGAAAGTTGTTCCAAGCCCAATAGATAAAAATGTTATTGAAACCAAGTGGGTTTTAGGAAAGTAATACGTTTAATGATGATGGGAAAGTAATAATAAATATAAAAACACTGATTTTAAAGGCTATTCTCAAGTTGAAGGTATTGGTTTCAAAAGAAACCTTTGCCCTGGTTGCAAGACTAGAACTTGTCATAATGTTTTTTGAATTTGCATGTATTAAGAACTTCAAAGCCTATAAAATGGATGCCAAGTTAATCTTTTATAAATGGAAATCTAAAGGAAGAAGCATACGTTAAACAACAATAAGGGTTCCTAATATAAAAAAAATGAGGATCATGTGTGAAAATTAAAGAAATCACTTTATCGGCTAAAACAATCTCCTAGGACTTGGTACTCAAGACTTGATAAAAATATACAATAACAAGGCTTCAAAAGAGGAATATTAGACAACAATCACTACATCAAGATAAAAAATGGAAATCAATTAATTGTTTTGGTTTATGTAGATGGTATTATTTTTGGAGGTAGTATAAAAAAATGTGACAAGAGTTTGCAAAGGAAATGCAAAAGGAATTTGAGATGTCTATGATTGGTGAACTATCATTCTTTCTTGGTTCATATATTTCTCAATTCGATAAAGGAATATTCATTTCCTAAACCAAGTACATCAAATAAATGTTGAAAAGGTTTAGAATCGAATATTGTGCACTAGTAAGCGCAACCATGGTCACGGGTTGTAAACTGAGAGAATATGATGAATATCCATAAACAAATGAAATGATGTATAGGTCAATGATTAACAATAGACTATATGTGATTGAATCAAGGCTAGAAATTATACAAGCAATAGGATTAGTAGCATGGTTTCAAGGTGCAACAAAGGAAACTCATGTCAAGGTACTGAATAAAATATTGAGATATATAAAGGCACCTTGGATTTTCGCTTGTGGTGCTCAAGAGGTGAATATTTTACTCTAGCAACATATATGGATTCAGATTGGGAAAACAATGTTGATGGTAAGAAACGTACAAGTGGAGGAGCATTCCTTTTGGGAAATAGTCTTGTGTCTTGGTTGGGAGAAAAATAACATTTAGTTTATCCACAGTAAAGGTCGAATATATAATAGCACCGTCATGTTGCACATAAGTTCTTTGGATGAAGCAAACATTGAGAGATATTAAGCTAGAATACAATTATTCATTCTCAATACTTTGTGACAACACATGTGCAATAAATATTTCAAAGAATCTTGTATTTCACTTGAAAACAAATCATATTCCAATCAAACATCACTTCTTAAGAGAACAATTAGTAGAATAGAATTTGAAGAAGTTATATGCATGAAAGAATAATTTGTAACTTGAAGGTTCGTACCACTCAAATGAAGAGATTGGTGTCTCTTGCTAAGTTGGTGCTTTGCGGTGAGGATACATACTCTCTAAGAGGTTGGTTCCTATGAATATCCACAAGAGTAGGTTGGTGTTTACAAGGAATTTTACCAATGGGGATTGGTGTCTCCAGAAAGTTGGTGCCTATGAATATTTGCAATAGTAGGTTGGTGTCTAAGAAGAGTTATAAAGAGAATTTTATTTTTGTGGTTTTCTCCTTAAAGGGGTTCGATGTAAATATTGTATTCTGTATTCTGTAGTTGATAGATATTATGTGTGATCTCTTTATTGTCACTGTTGAATTTAAAAAAGTAAGATATTGTCTTATATTGTTTCACACCATGCGCCGCACCCCCCACTCTCAGTATAAGTGTATGCTCATGTTTTGAAAAATGGCAGTGAAGGGATGAATTTCCTTGATTAAAATTTCATTTCTAAATATTCTAGAGTGACTTCTAAAAAATATAAAGTCATGTCTATTATTACAGCGAGGACTTTCCAAAATTAGTAAGTCACCTTGTTTCAATTGGTAATCATATATATATGATGGAAAATCACAATTTCAATTGTTTAATTTTTAATTTAATCATCCATCCATATATATATATTATTATATGTATATATTATCCTTACGATACTATAATATTATTAAAATGAAATTCCATGTCACCATCTTCTACTTGACACTCAATTCACATCTCTCTCTCCTTGATGGCAAATCAAACTCTCTCTCATTTAATGATACATTAGTGTCTCTTCCTCTCTCTCTTTAATTCTCTTACTCACCTCTTAGTCTCTCACACACTTTAATGAATCACCATAAAAATATTTCTCTTACACCCTTTTAATGCATATGTTACACTTCTCCTTAATGGCTCAAATTCTAAGGCATGCATAGTCCCTCTTGATGGCATGGGTTACTAAAGCAAGCATGCCTCCTTTATGGCATAAGTTACACTCCTATCTTGTCATATGTAACCAATCCTCAAGGCATGGGAGTTACTCCCTCATGAATTCAACCTCCTTTCTCTTCTTATATATTTGTGCCTCTCATCCTCTCTATCACTCACTTGTGCATTGTGAAAGGAGAGTATGAACTTGAGAAAGAGAGAGTTAGAGAGGATAGAAAAGAATTGTGTACGAGAGACAAAGAGTCTTGAAGAGAGAAAATATTGATGAGCCAAAGTAATTCAGTGTTTACATCAGCTACAACTATCAAAGATCTTCTTCAGATTTGGGTGAAATTCTTCTTTCTCTCATTTGTATTTTGTATCTCTGCTGAATATTGGATTTATAATAGAAGAAGAATCTAGTTGGGTTTTCCCCTTGTGGGTTTTCCTCGGGCCATTGGACCTAAATTCTCCGTGTCTACTTGTGTTCTTAGTTGTCTTCTATTTTTCATATGGTTTAAATGGTGTATATTCTAGCTATAATTGCTTAATTAATATTGTGGAATAAAGAAGTTTTGGAATAAGTAATTCATTGCAGCATAGAATGTCAAAATTTCAACATGGTATCAGAGCTTTGGTGAAGACAATCTCAAGAACACCAGTTCCATTTGTAGCTCTCTTTCTACTGAAATATCTCTTGTTGTCTACTCTATTTGCAACTATCTTTCTGCTGGAATATCTCTCGATGTCTGCTCCATTTGTAACTCTCTTTCTATTGAAATATCTCTTGTTGTCCGCTCCATTTGTAGCTCTCTTTCTGTTAAAATATCTCTTGTTGCCTGCTGCATTTGCAACTCCCCTTCTCCTAGAATATATGATGCTTTATACTCCATTTGAAACTCTCTTTCTGATGGAATATCTCTTGTTGTTCCTTCTACTTGCTGCTCATTTTCTACTGAATTTTCTCTTCCCTTTTATTGTTGAAATATCTCATTTACATCTAAAATATCTCTTGAGCAGATCAAGATGTCTTCCTTTTAATTTAAGAATGAAGAGAAGCTAGTTGATGCTTCAAACTTCTTCCCTTGGAAGTCCAGATTTGATATTTCTCTTGAGGAACATGATGTTCTGGAGTATGTTGAAGGAGAAGTAGCATAACCAACTGAAAAATCCAATGCTGATATAACGGCTAGATACAAGAAAGGAGAAGTCAAAGCTAAAAACATTATCTTTGAATCTCTTGGAGACCACCTCATCACTTATGTCTCCAATTTGAAGAAAAACAAAGAAATGTATGACAAGCTGATTGGAACGTATTATTCCTCTGCAGAATCAACTCAAGGATGTTAAGATGAACAAAAGAGAAACCATTCAAACATACTTCATGGGAATATCAAAATTAAAGATCAACTGTCAACTTCTGGTGAAGTCATTTCTGATAAAGAGTTGGTGCTGATTACACATGGAGGTCTTCCTTCTTCTTGGGAAACTTTTATTATAACCATTAGTAATAATGGAAAGTTTTCTACTCTCGATGAGCTCTTGGGAAATTGCAGTCAAGAAGAGGCCAAAATGATTTCCAGAGGAACAATTCCCAAGCATGAGGAGGAGAACCTACTGAATTTTTTGTCCAAAGAAAGAAGAAGAAAAGACGATACCATCATTATTTGAAGAAGCCTACTCCCATTAATTCCTCCAGGTGGAGAAGAGACTTATCAAAATCAAAATGCTATACCTGCCTTAAGAATGGCCACTATGCCCATGATTGTCCATAAAACAAAAGAGAACCAAAATCCAACTTCAACAATTGTTCCAACAAATCTGATAATAGAAGAATAAGATAATATCTTTCTTGTAAAGAGAGTTTACATTCTTCAAGGAACCCAAGGTATGATAACAATGTAATTGAAACACAATCATAACACTTTCTTGTTTATGCTCTTTCTAGTTCGTCTCTTGCAGATTATTATGGGAGCTGGTTGGTTGATAGTGGTACCTCAAGGCACTTCACTGGCTATAAATAAGTGCTATCTAATCTAGTTGAGAGGGAGATCGATTTGAAAATAATTCTTGGACACAAATCTAAATATCCTGTAAATGGATCTGGTTCTTTTTCCTTCCCTCTGGATCATCATAAAACCTGATCTCTTCAAGAATTTTTGTATGTACCTGGTCTAAAAAAGAATCTTATTTCTATTTCTCTTTAAAAGATAAAGGAATGAAATTTTCTTTTATAAATAGTAAAGTTCTCACTTGGCTGATAAGATCCAGCATGAGATGCCTTCACTCTGGGATCAATATGTGAAGGTTTGTATAAATTCAGCGAAAGACTATTCATGCATTGATCCATGACACCAATAATCAAAGTGAAATTTGGCACTGAAGGTTCACTCATTTCCACTACAAGTAATTACCTCATGTGAGAAAGATGGTTTTAGAATACCAGAGATTAGATCTGATCATGATGGAGTTTTTCAAGAGTGCACTAGTGGGAAGCAAGTGAAGGGACCATTCCCTTCAAGCAAAATCAGAACTCGTAAGGTATTGCATCTTGTACATTTTGATTTATGTGGATCAATGCTTATAAATTCTTTTGGTGTTACTTGCATTACATAATATTTGTGGATGATTTTTATCACAAGACATGGATTTATTTTCTGAAAAATAAAAGTCAAACATTTAACTTGTTTAAAGATTACAAAGCTCTAGCAGAAAAAAAAAACTAGAAAGAAAATCAAAATCTTCAGATATGAAAATGGAGGAGAGTTCACTTCCAATGATTTCACTGACTTCTACAAATAATATGGAATAAAAAAAGATGCCACCATTCCATATAACCAGAAAAAAAATGGTGTGGTGGAGAGAAAGAATAGACCTATCATGGAAGAAATCAAAGTTATGTTGCATGATTAAAAACTGCCAAAGTTTCTATGGGGTGAAGCTAAAAACACAACTGTCTATGTTCAAAATATATCTCCTCTTCACGCTCTAAACAAAAATATTCCTAAAGGATTCTTCACTGGTGAAAAGCCCAAAGTTGGGTACTTGAGGATATTTGGCTTCCATGTCTACTTACATGTCCTAAAAGAGGAGGAACAAGATGGAAGCTTCAAGTAAGAAAGGTACACTTATCGATTATTGTGAGAATTTTGAAGCTTATAGAACATATGTACTAGGAAAAACAAATATAGAGTTTAGTAGAGATGTAGAGTTCTATGAATATGTAACTCTTGGAAAGGAAAAAGACACTCATATTCCTCATGCTAATGTTGATAGCGAAGATGATTCTTTTTGGATACTAGAAAATCTTGAGCCTGAAACTAATCCTGGTGATGAATCCATGGAGCCCATGGATCCTTTGGATCCACCTCCATGTGATCCTCCTACTAAGAAGAGTCCTTCATGGCTTCATGACACCCTTTAAGATGCTAATAAACATGCCGCTCCTAGAGGAACTTTCAGAGAAAGCAAGAAACCATGCCAGTTCCAAGGATATGTTGTAGCCATGAGCAACATTATTCAAGTTAAACCATGCACTTTGGAAGAAGTTGTGAAAGCTCAAGTGTGTAAATATGCAATGGCTGAAGAATATGAATCCATCATTCATAATGATGTATAGGAAGTGGTTCCATGACCCCAAGGTAAATGTGTTGTGTCTTCTAAATGGTTGTATAAAATTAAACATGGTGCTGATGGCAGTATTGAAAAATGTAAAGCTATATTTGTTGCCAGAGGTTTCTCTCAAAAAGAGGGAATATATTATGATGACATCTTTGCACTGATTTCCACGTATTACAACCATCTAAGCAATTGTGGATCTAGTTGTAAGCCAATGATGGTCTCTTCACCAAATGGATGTGAAGACTACTTTTCTTCATGGCTTCGTCAAGGAAGAAGTATTTGTGGAGCAACCACAAGGATTTGAAGTACATGACCAAAAAAATCATGTGCAGACTGAATAAATCCATCTATGGTTTGAAGCAAGCTCCAAGAGCTTGGTATGCCTGCATTGATAACTTCTTGATGAATCTTGGTTTTACTATAAGTAATGTTGATCCAAATATCTACTTCAAGACAATCTAAGGTATGCCTTTGATTTTAGTATTATATGTTGATTTATTTTTGACCAGTAGTGAACCTCTTTTTCTATAATGTAAGAGGGAGTTTGCTTTCAAATTTGAAATGAAATATATTCACTTAATTCACTACTTTTTGGGTCTTTAAGTATGGAAAAAACCTAGTGAGATTTTCCTTTCTCAAGGAAAATATGTTGTCACGATGCTTGAAAGATTTGGTATGACATAATGTAAATCCATGAATACTCCAATGGAGATGAAATTCAAGAAGCTATGTGGTGAAGCTGTAGGTCATGATTCGGAAAATCCTTCCGAGTATCGTCAACTGATTGGGGCACTGATGTTCTTAGTGAACACTAGACCAAACATATGTTTTGCTATCAACACTAGATTGTTGCAAAGCATGTGCTGAGATACTTACATGGGACCATCAATCTGGGATTGAAATATACTACTGGTGATATATGACTACATGGATACTCAGATGTTGATTGGGCTGGTAACTCTATTGATAGAAAAAGAACATATGGGTGCTGCTTCAGCCTAGGATTTTCCATGATATTCTATATGAGCAAGAAGCAAAAGTCTGTATCCCTCATCACAACTGAAAGATGAGTAAATTTATGCTAGCTTGGATAGTTGTGAGACAATATGGATGAGGAAGCTCTTTGGAGAGTTGTTTGAGCATGTTCTGGACACAACATTAATTTACTACGACAATAAGTGTGGGATTTGTGATGCAAGAGCAGGCGACTCAGAGAAAAGCCTGCACTTTCTATGTTTTTCCAGTTAAAAATATGTTTTTTTCAGTTAAAAATAGGAAAGTAAAAAAATTATGTAAATATTCTTTTCCCTAAATAAAAGGATAGAATCGTGATAAGAATTTCTTTGTTTCCAGTTAAAATTAGGATAAGGATAGGGAATAAAGCTTCCAGCTTTATATCATTGTGTAAAAAGGGAAAAATCATGCTTTTTCTAGGAGATAAGGCTGATCTATGTAAATAAAAATGGCAGCAAGCTCTCAAGCTCATGAGAGGGAGATAGAGTGTGAGGTCTCTGGTTAGAAGCCTCCGGGAAATTTGTAGAGGGCCATCCATTCGAATTATCTGGCTGTAAGTAATTGTTTTGTTTTAAATTATATCCTCTATTGCGTGGAGACTTAGTGTGTTTCAACCCTCCCTTCATTATGCTGTGGCTTCGATTTTACGGTTGCATGACAAAGTAAACTCTGTTCACATAAATTAAATTTAGTAATTTAATTTTATGGCGTGAGGAAAAGTTTGTGTATTAATGCTGTTGGGTAATCGAGGAGTATAAGTTCGAACCTCATGCATGCACCATTGTTTGTAATTGATAGATATAAAACCTGTGTGTTAATACCTATGGTCACAGCCGATTATAGTCGATACATGTATAAAACTTGGATGTGAAACCCTGCCAAGCGTGGTTAAATTGAATTCTACGTGTTAATCCAGTATATAATTAACTGTGCATGCGTATTATTCACTGGAGGTTTAGCATTGTGATCGATTGTTGCATGGACAGCGCAAGGGAGATAGCTGGGCGCATATGTACATATCTTACCTTGATTAATTAATGGTATATATGGTTGTGCGCACTCCATACATCGAACCGTAGATAGAGGTGACCAGTCTGGTAACCAGTTGCATCATCTGGATGCGTGGTATTTTTTTATTATTTAAATGGTTTTCAATTAAATAATGCCAAGACAGCAGCGGAACAAAGTCAAATTGTGAATTTCTGGATAACCGAATGGTGTTTGCCAAATATGTGCATGAAGTTTTGAATAGGTTGTGTTAATGAAGGCGCAGATGAACAATGAATCAAGGAGTTGATGTGTTGATTTAGGCACATGCTTTTATGTGCATGAGTGACGGAGAAAGAATCCTGGGTTTGCTGGGTTATCCCGGCATCAAGTGGTATCAGAGCGAGATTGTTTTCTTGAAGAAGTTTGTTTTTTTTAACAGTTGATAACTGAAATGTGTTTTTTTGAAGTGTGGTGAATAGTTGAAATAAAGATCAGATTTTTAAATTTGATGTGCAAACTACACAAGTGAAGAAGATTACAGAAGTGGCACGAAGACAAGATCTTGCAAGATCTTAAAGGTGAGATTATTTCCTGATTTGAAATTTATAAATTGAAGTTATGGTTGCAGAGGAGTGGCAGTGAACCTGAAGAATCCAATAAGGAATTGGATAGAGAGGACAACTGAAGTGTTCTCAGGAGAGCGTGGGAGATTGCAGAAGCCTAGAAGGAGCAAAGGTGTTGCTCAGGAAGAGGTTCCAGACGGAGGACCCGTGCTTACCAAAAGACTAAGTGAGGAGAGCTTAGTGAGGTAAGATTGCAGCCAGGAGGACTAGCTGTTGCAGAGGCTTGTTGCAAAGGAGTTGACTACTAATAGTCATAGCAGAGGTTCAGGAAAAAGCCACAGTAGAGGAGATAAGAAAGAGGATGCCAAAATAAATGGCAAGAAGATGAGTCAAGAGGAAGTTGAAATGGAACAAGGAGAATTTGTGAGAGACAGTGAAGATGAAGACTTGAAGACTGAAACTTCAAGTAAGGACAAAGGGTCACATGGTTTTAAATCTGAAAATTTGTGTATGTTTGCAGGTGAAAGACAATTGGCTGATATTGTCATGAAGAAAGAATCTAATCAGGATGTTGATGCAGAGAAAGAAGGACCAGCTGAAGATTGGTCAAGAGTTGTTGAAGGAATAAAAGGTTATGTAAAGTTTCCAAAATCTACTCCTAATGAAGTTATTGAATTATACAGGAAACTAGATCTTCAGAGAAGGGAACTGGAGAGACAGAGAACTCATGCACAGGTAAATTTACTAAGGAAACAAGGCAGGGAAGTTTTCATGAAGGACAGTCATGAAGCAGAAAATAGTAAGAAGGTTGACAGTCTCATGGCGAATACAAATCAGCATGTTGAAATATTGCCAGAAAAAGTTGAGGAGAAAGCCAGTGAAAATGTTTTGAATCCTGAAAAAGACTTAAAGATGCAGAGAGAAAAGTTGGTGACTGAATCGACAAATAAGACCAGTGGGTCTTGTGATTTTAATGCTAACAATTTGATTGTGTTTACAGGTGATGAGCCAAAGTATGTTGCAGAGGGACAGGAAGCTTGGGAGGTAGCAACATCTATGGCAACAGCGGAAGCAACTTCTATGGTAGCTGCTGAATTAACAGAAATTGGGAACAACAATAGTAAGCTGGACATAGAAATTGAAGAAATATGGCAGCTGATGATGCAACAATCCAAATGGAGGAAAATAGAAATAGCAGCAAGCAAGATCAATCAGAACTTGAACCTGACTGACAGAAAGAAGAAAATGGAGGAAAGGACAATAGAAATGCAGCGGCAGCAAAGGAATAAAGCATTTGGACGGTTGCAGAACAAAGCATGGGATCCAGGCGGACAAGATAAAAAAAAAAATCATGATCAGGAGATCATGATCATTTTCAACCTTGGGAGTCTGATGCAGGAGCAGGCAACTCAGAGAAAAGCCTGCACTTTCTATGTTTTTCCAGTTAAAAATATGTTTTTTTTTTTTTTTTTTTTTTTTTTTTTTTTTTTTTTTTTTTTTTTTTTTTTTTTTTTTTTTTTTTTTTTTTTTTTTTTTCAGTTAAAAATAGGAAAGTAAAAAAATTATGTAAATATTCTTTTCCCTAAATAAAAGGATAGAATCGTGATAAGAATTTCTTTGTTTCTAGTTAAAATTAGGATAAGGATAGGGAATAAAGCTTCCAGCTTTATATCATTGTGTAAAAAGGGAAAAATCATGCTTTTTCTAGGAGATAAGGCTGATCTATGTAAATAAAAATGGCAGCAAGCTCTCAAGCTCATGAGAGGGAGATAGAGTGTGAGGTCTCTGGTTAGAAGCCTCCGGGAAATTTGTAGAGGGCCATCCATTCGAATTATCTGGCTGTAAGTAATTGTTTTGTTTTAAATTATATCCTCTATTGCGTGGAGACTTAGTGTGTTTCAACCCTCCCTTCATTATGCTGTGGCTTCGATTTTACGGTTGCATGACAAAGTAAACTCTGTTCACATAAATTAAATTCAGTAATTTAATTTTATGGCGTGAGGAAAAGTTTGTGTATTAATGCTGTTGGGTAATCGAGGAGTATAAGTTCGAACCTCATGCATGCACCATTGTTTGTAATTGATAGATATAAAACCTGTGTGTTAATACCTATGGTCACAGCCGATTATAGTCGATACATGTATAAAACTTGGATGTGAAACCCTGCCAAGCGTGGTTAAATTGAATTCTACGTGTTAATCCAGTATATAATTAACTGTGCATGCGTATTATTCGCTGGAGGTTTAGCATTGTGATCGATTGTTGCATGGACAGCGCAAGGGAGATAGCTGGGCGCATATGTACATATCTTACCTTGATTAATTAATGGTATATATGGATGTGCGCACTCCATACATCGAACCGTAGATAGAGGTGACCAGTCTGGTAACCAGTTGCATCATCTGGATGCGTGGTATTTTTTTATTATTTAAATGGTTTTCAATTAAATAATGCCGAGACAACAACGGAACAAAGTCAAATTGTGAATTTCTGGATAACCGAATGGTGTTTGCCAAATATGTGCATGAAGTTTTGAATAGGTTGTGTTAATGAAGGCGCAGATGAACAATGAATCAAGGAGTTGATGTGTTGATTTAGGCACATGCTTTTATGTGCATGAGTGACGGAGAAAGAATCCTGGGTTTGCTGGGTTATCCCGGCATCAATTTGACTTGCATAAAATCCTGTGTTCCATGACATGTCCAAGAAATTGAGATCAAATATCACTATATCTGAGATATGGTGTAGAGAGGAGCAATAAGTCTCCATCATTTAATGAATAATGACCAGATTTTTGACATTCTTACCAAGCCTTTTGCGAAAGGAAAGTTCTTGATTTTCAGAGAACAACTTGGAATGATGGATGTGACCCTTCCCAGAGTGGGTGGTCATGGGTGATGAGCCTTGGATGTGCGATATCCTTGTCATGTGTTGACAAGTGGATTCCCCCAAGTAGTGACAAGCCTTGGATGTGTGATGTCCTTGTCATGTGTTGACAAGTGGACCCCCCAAGTAGTGATGAGCCTTGGATGTGCGAGATCCTTACCATGTGTTGATAAGTGGATCCCCCCAAGCAGAGATATGACTTGGTTGTGTGAGATCCTTGTTGGTAATCCCCCAAAGTGAATATATGGTGACATATGAATATCCCCTATGATGATTCTTCATCATTAGACTGTAACATCATTGTTCCAAAGTAGAGATCTATGTGTCTGATAGAAATTCCTCCCTATCGAAAGGGAGTGTTGAAAATTGGAAGCTAAGGGATGAATTTCCTTGAATAAAATTCCATTTTTGACTATTATAGAGTGACTTTATAAAAATAGAAAATCATGTCTATCATTGTATCCATGACTTTCCAATATATATATATATATATTGTTAGGCCATGAGTAACTCCAGTTTGACAGAAAACTGATTGATTTTCTATTCCATAGGTAACCCATTATTATATACAATAGGGAGTGATTGTTCAGTTCATCTCTCGATCACTGTTCACCTTCCCAATTAATTTTATTTACATAAAATTCCCAATCATGAAGATTAGGTGTCAACATCCCCCCCCTTAATCTGAAGGGATGTTGGTGAGTCCAAGCATCATTATGAATCGTTCAAGCTTTTCCTTTCCAAGTGCTTTGGTGAAGATGTCTGCAATTTGCTCATTTGTGGAACAATGACGAAGATGGATTGTTTTGGCCTCAACATGATGTCGAATCAGATGATATTTTGTATTGATATACTTCGTTCTATCATGGAATTTTGGGTTCTTGGCCAACTTTATTGCAGAGGTGTTGTCAATCATGAGTGGAGTTGATTGTACTTGTTTTACCTGCAAATCTTCAAGAATTTTCCTGAGCCACATAATTTCTTTTGTTGCTTCAGCTGCTGCCACGTATTCTGCTTCTGTTGTGGAATCTACTAGAACTGATTGTTTGCGTGATCTCTAGGAGACAACTCCTGATCCCAGACTCATAGCATATCCTGAAGTAGATACCCCAGTTTCTTTGTCTCCATCAAAGTCTGAATCAGAGTATCCAATCAAGCTGAAGTCGTCTACCTGTGTATACTTGATTCCAAGATCTTGAGTTCCCTTCAAGTACCTTAGAACTCTTTTTGCAGCAGATCAATGTCCCTGACAAGGCTTTTGCATAAACCTGGAGAGGATTCCAACAACAAATGAAATGTTTGGTCTAGTAGTACTGAGGTAGATGAGACTTCCTACAAGCTGTCAATATTTTGTTGCATCCTCAAATTCCTTTCCTTCAATAGATGTAAGCTTTAAGTTTTGTTCCATCGGAGTAGTGAGAGGATTGCATTCTGTCATGCCAAACTTGTTCAACAAATCTCCAATGTATTTCTTTTGAGAAAGAAATATGGACTTTGGATGTTGGGTTACTTCAATGACAAGATAGTACTGAACATAGCCCAAATCAGTCATTTCAAAACTTTTCCCCAATTCTTTCTTTATGGATGCAATATAGCTTTCATTGTTCCCTGTCATTAAAAGATCATCTACATATACCACAAGATATACAACTGTTTTGCCAACTTCCTTGACAAATAAAGTTGCATCATCAAGATCATAATGTTTGAAATTGAGTTTCAGAAGATGCTCAGTTAGTTTTTCATACCAGGCTCGCGGTGCTTGTTTGAGGTCATACAAGGACTTCACAAGTTTGCATACTTTATGTTCATGTCTTTTCACAGCAAATCCTTCAGGCTGGGACATAAAAACATTCTCTTTTAGATCTCCATTCAAGAAAGTTACATCCATTTGATGGACTTTTCAACCGTTCTGAGCTGCTAGTGCAAAGAGTTTCCGGATGGTAGCCCATTTTGCTGTGGGGGCAAACGTTTCCTCATGATTGACCCCTTCCTTCTGTGCAAAACCTTTTGCCACAAGCCTAGCTTTGTGCTTGTCAAGTGAGCCATCAAATTTGTACTTGTTCTTGTAGACCCACTTGCAGCCAATTGGTTTGGTTCCAAATGGAGGATTAACGAGCTTCCAAGTGCCGTTCTTTATGAGGGAATCATACACCTTTTGCATTGCTTCTTTCCATTCATCATGAGAAGCAGCTTCTTTAAAGGAAGTTGGTTCAAAATCTGTAGACAAGTTCAATTCACAATCATAAGAAACATCCATATCAACAAGTGAATTAGAGCATCTACACACCTCCATTTTGCCGGTTTGAATTTCTAGTTCCTGTCTTTCCAACCTCATTAGGATGAACACTTTCAAGTGTCTTTGTCAGCCACTTTGGGGGACCTTTCTTAGATGGTCCAGGCTGCTCCGTTGATTGAGTTGCGACTGAATCAAGATTAAGTCTCCCAATTCTATCAATCACATCACTTAAAGCATCATCCATTGTTGGAGTTTCATTTGGGGGAGAGTGTTCTTCAGAAGAATATTCCACATGTTGATCTAGTATAGGAATCCCCCCTTCAAGATGTTGAATCTAATTATCAAATTCTTGAAATGATTTTGCATTTGCGAATCTATCCAGGCAATCAAGTTGCGCTCAACAACATTTTCAGTTTTGGATGATTCAAGAAAAATTAAGATACAACAAACTTTTTATTTACTTCATCATATAGACGATATGCTTTGGAGGTGTTTGAATACCCCAGGAAGATACACTTACGGCTTCTAGCACCAAGTTTGTTTCTATGTACCTTTCGTATCAAGGCATAACAGGTGGAACCAAAGACCCTGAGATGCTTTACCGAAAGAACATGTCCATACGACATTTCATATGGAGTCTTGTTTCTAATAGCATTAGATGGACATCTATTCTTTATATATGCAGCACATAGAACAACATCAGCCCAAAACATTATCTTTACATTTTTGAAGAAGAGCATGGATCGTACCATATTTAAGATTGTCCTATTCATTCTTTTAGCTACACCATTCTGTTGGGGATTATAAGGCACAATTGTTTGATGTTTGATCCCGTGTTGGTGAATATAGTTTCAAATTCATTTGATGTGTATTCTTTTCCATTATTAGTGCGAATAGACCCAATATGAGATTGTGCATCATTTTCGATCCATTTATGAAAATTCTTGAATGTTTGAAAAGCATCAGATTTGTTATTCAATAAATAAACCCAACACATTCTAGTGCAGACATCAATAAATGTCATCATATATTTATTTCCATTTGCAAAAGGAACAGGCATTGGACCACATAAATCTGAATGAATGAGTTCAATTTTTCTATGTGCTCTTGAATGCGAATCATGAAAAGACTGTTTGCTATGCTTTCCTAGAATGCAAGCATCACATTGCTTAAGTTTCCAACAACACCATTTTTCTTCAACAAGCGGAGGTTGTCATAGTTCAAATGTCCAAATATAGCATGCCATAATAAACTTGATGGAAGTGTACATTCTTCATAATGTGAATTGTATGATAAATGTTGTGCACGAGCAGAGGTTCCTTGCAGCTTGAGAAGCCTTTCTTCTTCTATTCCTCTCATTGCAAGTGAGTGGTCACATGCTTTTCTTACCTCAAGCTTACCATCAAGCATATGAATGGAGTGACCTTGTTGGCGGATGTGGACCAAGGACAGCAAGTTTCTCTTGAGCTGTGGGAGATATAGAACATGATGCAGAAGAAAGTCTGCAAGACCAGATAGTTTAAGCCTGATTGTGCCAAGCCCTAATGGCTTGATTTTTGATTGGTCTGCAAAGTATATTGCTCCATCAACATTGTTAGTAAATTCTTCAAAAAAAATATTTTCTATGAGTCATGTGGTAGGTTGCTCCTGAATCAAGCAACCAATCATTTTTCCAAGAAGCGAGTGAAGCATTAAATAAATCTTCATTTACTCCAATATTACATTGTGCCACAACATAGTGAGCCGATTCAGGTGCTTTACCTTTGTCTGTATCATCAGTTTTACCTTTCTGTTGGTTTCTTTGCTGCTCAATTTTGTCTCATGGTAACTTTCATGTAGAGGCATCATGTGATCCATTTCTTTTGCAGCGTATGTAGCGTATGAAGTGTAAATCTGCCTTTTCTCCTTAAGAGTGTCTGACCCCCCGCCTCTGAAAATATCTTCCTCTTCCTCTTCGACCACCTCTTCCTCTTGAAGAATCTTGAGTAGGATGCTTTTCTTTATGACCAAGGCACACATCCTCTTCAGAAGATTCAGGGGTTGTCTTCTTTCCAAAAGCTTTCTCTCTTTCAGCAAACTTTTTCACAAGAGAGTCAAAGGTTATATCTTTGAGATTTCCATTTGCTTGCAATGACTCAAGATAATTGGAGTAAGTAGGATAAAGTGCCTTGAGAAAAGAAATAAGAGGAATATCCAATTCAATCTTAGTGGATTTGATATCATGCATTATAGACTTTACCTCAGATGCAAGAGCAAGAGGATCATTATTTTGCAGTTCAAGAGTGAAGAGTTTAATCATGAGTTGAACAACTTCAAATGCAGAATGTGAGTCATAGAGTTCTTTCAGCTTTTGTAAGGCTTCAAAAGCAGTTGAAAATGGCGAAATATGGTGAATCACTTCTTCATTTACAGATGCTGCAATTAATGCATAAGCTTTGTTGTTCTTGTTTTCCCAAATGACAAGCTCTTTGTCTAAGGTAGGTTGTTCTGGTTCATTGTCTCTGTCTCCGACACACACTCCTTTCCATAACTCATTGAAAATGAGGGTGCGTTTTATCATCCGGGACCACTTAGGATAGTTCTCCTTGCCAGTGAAAACTATTCCCACAATAGATATGATTGAATGCATACTGTAAAAAAATACTTCTGCTAATAGAAAAATACTTCTGCCAATATATAGTAAAATTGTACTTCTGGTGGTAATTATTTTTTTTAAATTACAATTCAAAGAGGCATTGGTACGATAGTACTATATTGAAATATAGTACTATAATGAAAAACTTAGAGTATTCAAACTATAATGAAACATAGTACTATTGTGCACATGGTCTCACGCATAGCCATTTAACATATTTTACATGGCTTACCAATATCCCAAGACAACGTTCAACGTATGGCATACCAAAACAACTTTAATACAATGCCAAACAGCATGAAGATGCTAGCCAATACCACAAACTTCAGGCCAACATTAATATAATACCACAAACTTCAGGCCAGCATTAATATAATACCACAAACTTCAGGCCAACATTAAAATAATACCACAAACTTCAGGCCAATGTTAAAATAACACCACAAACTTCAGGCCAACGTTAAAATAATACCACAAACTTCAGGCCAGCGTTAAAAACTTCAGCACATGTCAGCGTAGATTTTCATGTATAATTCATTTAAAATAAAAAATCGTACCTAGCTTTTCCCGGTGAAATCACCATATCAGTGTAGCTTTTCATGCACAATCGATTTAAAATAAAAATCATTTCTAGACACCCGACCTCCTTGTAATCAAACGAGCATCCAACACTTGAAACCCGTCAATCCCACACACTTTCTGTAAGATTGGCATCCGTTCGGAGTCCTCGTTGACTCTTTGGAAGACGCACCAACAGAATTCCCATCATCTTAGGATGACCCAACAACTCCAGTGAGGTTTCGAAACAATGGCTGGAATGGTTCGTTCAACGCAGAGAAACAATTCAAATGTTGTGTTGTTGCTTCTTCCAACAGTGCGTTAGATAGTAGTAGTGATCATGGAGGGGACAGAGAGTAGTAGACAGTGGATAGAAATCAGTGGGCAGTGGACAGAGAGCAGTAGGCAGAAGGGAGTTACAACTATTTTGGGAGCTGGCTCTGATACCATGTCAGACTAGACAGTAACTCCTCAAAGCAAAATTGATTCATATGTTTATTTCTTCAGGTTGGTCTTCATTATATACATGAGGGAGAGACTGTTCACTTCATCTCCCGATGATTTTTCACATTATTTATTTATTTACATTATGTTCACCCAATTCTGTTGATTAAGTGTCAATAGGAATATTATATGGAATTATATCATTTCATAATCATTAAAAAAGAAGAGAACATGCATATAACCAAAGTCCATTATGTGACTTAAGAGGGTGTGAGGTGTTAGAAAGAGGTCATGCACATAAAAAAGAAGGGGATGATACTATGGAATAGTCATTCAAAGTGGATACCAAAGATGACAACATGTATTCCTGGAGCCCCAATGCTAAGAAAATATCTGTTTGGGTGAGTTGGATGCCGTGGAGGTAGTGGCATAGCCTGGGGGATTGTAGGTGTAGAGAAATGTGTGCACTACTTGGGTGGGAGTTGATGGGGGACGTGAGCCTAGAGTTTGGATACTTCCATGGTTTTATATGAGAGATTGGAGGGTACCTAAAGACCTCAGAGGATAGCAGGAACTCCTAGAGACACATGACTTTGAGAACCTCCTTGTTCAGATGACTAAGATGCCTTGGGGTGGCACAACCTGAGGGACTGGAAGTGAGGAGAAGGGTGTGCATTTCTTAGGTGCAAACAGATGGGGGGTTAAAGCCTATAGGTTGGAGGATTCTAGGGTTTGGTATTGTGGCTAGTTTATGGTACTAGACATCTACCTAAATTTGGGTGAGTTGTCACACCATGGATTCAAAGCCCCAACTTGAGGGTGACTTGTTGTTGAGAGAAACTAAACATCATGGTATATGGCTATAGTAAGAGAAACGTCAAAGGTTTGTAGCTAGTTAATTTTTAATAAGATAAGTGCTTATGTAACAATTACTTAATTTATGCTACAATTACTTATGTTCCCTTTTCTGTGTTATGTATGAATTTTAATTGTTGTGTGTAGATTATAATTTGTTGTGTGTAAAATTTAAATAGCTAAGCATTTGCATTAAAGTGCATTTAAACATATGTTGAGAAGTGTAGCAAGAAAGTCTCAATTTGCCTTTGCCTTGGTCAAAGTGAGAAAATTTGAATTTCCACATCAACAGACAACTTGGAGGAAGTTAACTTGTGTGACATGGCTCTTGTACCTCAGTTAGCTCAATAAATTTGAGTTAGAGGGCTTGGAGTTCAATTAAACATATGTGATTGCTAAATTTTAGTAATCTGGGTCAATTATTTCTAGTTGTGTTCAGTTAAACAAGTTCTAATAGTTAATGAAACTAGTGGAAGGTTAGTTGTGGAGTGGGACAACAGTCTAACTCAGTGATCATCTAGTTAATTGATCAATCAACTCAAATAGGTAGTGCATGCAAGGAATTCGAGTTCCTTAGCCGTGGTGGAGATTCCAAGCCAGTGTAACAAGCAGCTTTAAACTAGTTTGAATGTATACGTGTTGCATGCATTCAGATGATCAATCCTTGGGAATTGTGCAATCAATTGGAAGAAAATTCCTAAAAAATAGGGGCTAATTCCTCAGGATTTGTGTAAGGAAATAGGGGCTCAGGTAGAGGTAGAAATTGACTAAGTCTGGGTTAGAGATTCTCATTAAACAAAGAGATAGGTTATCCACTTGCAGATTGTGCTAAGTGCAGGCAAAAAATTGTAATACATTCTCTATTCCTTTGATTAATGCAAAGAGAGAGGTTTTTCCCAGTTGGGTTCCCTTAAAAAAAAATTGTGCATGTGCAGTTTGTCTTGTTGCATGTTTGCGAATATTGTTCTAAATTGTGAACTAAATTCTGCATATCAGTAGAGTAGAATTGTGTCTCATAATTTTAGATTAAATTTCTTGCATAGTTGCAATTATATTACCATATTTCTACATGGTATCATACTAGGATTCACATTAGAACAATAATTTCAAAGTTGTTCCTCAAGAGGTTTGAATTTGCAGCTTTAGTGTAGCAGGATTTCTTCGAGATCATGAAAATGGCCCTCAATGGACTGAGATTAAAGTATGCCTTAGAAGGCAGCTCGAATTTCATTGCATGGAGAGATCGCATGGAGGTAGTGGTTGACGACAATGGATTGATGGATTGTGCCAAGACATACATTCCAAACCCAAGATTAGTTGATGCCTAGAACCTATCCTAATGGAAGAAAGATGTAGCCAAGGTGAGGAGAACAATTTTGGAGGGAGTGTGAGACCACATTGTCTCAAATATCCATGGGAAAGAAACTCCTTTCGCAATGTGGCAAGAGCTAACAAATCTATTCTAGAATAGCAGTGACCATAGAAAACTATCCCTCAAAGACAAAATTCGAAATGTTAAGATGCAAAAGAATGATACTATTATGAAATATCTCACCAGATTTACACAAGTTTGTGATGAGCTTGGAGGGGTTGTTGTGAATTTTGTAGAAGATGACTTGATGATCCTAGCTCTTATAGGCCTTCCCAAAAGCTGGCATAGCTACCAGGACTCAGTGAATGGGAGGGAGAAACTATTGAATTGGGAACACTTATGGTTTGTTTTGATACAAGAAGAAATCAAGAGGAATATGAGAGATAGAACCTCATCCAAGAGAGAGGATGAAGAAAATTTTTTGTTGGTTAGAAAGGGAAAGAAGGGAAAAGGGGAGAAATATCAAACCAAACCGGAATCCAACCATGGAGAAACAAGAAATATGTGTCCAAAATAAATTGATTTAATTGTCATGAATTCGGGCACTATGCTACAAAGCGTCCACGCAAATATTCTAGCAAGAAGAACTCAGGAAGAGAAGTAGGTGAAGCATTGGCTTCACAGTTCGAGCTAGACTTGACCCTGATTGCATGCATGGCTAACACTATGGTGGGAAGTGTGTGGCACTTGGATTTCGGTGCCTCGTTTCACATGACAGGGTGTAGATAGTTTTTCAGTGACCTCGAGGAGAAAGATCTCCATATGCATATTGAGCTTGGGGACAATGGAAGGTACATTGTTATTGGGATTGGTACAATAACCTTTAAGAGGGAGTCAAGATACCCTCTTCACCTCAAATAAGTCATGTTTGTGTGAGGCCTAAAGAAGAACCTCATCTTTGTATTAGTTTTGGAAGATCATTTCTATGATGTAATATTCAGTAAAGGTAAAGCCTTTCTGAGGCATTTAGATACTAGACATGTGAAGCAGATCGGGGTTCTTGTGAAGAACCTGTACAAGTTGGATGTGGAATATCACATTGTATTCAGAAGTAAGGCAGAGAAAATTCAGAGTTGTGATGTCGGTGAACTCTGGCATGGGATATTGAGCCATTTACATCACAACAACCTAAAAATTATGTAGCAAATAATCACTGGCCTCCCAAAAGGATCACTTGAGCAACAGAATGTATGTAAAGGTAGCACCTTGGGGAAGTATGAGAAATCCACATTCCCTGATTGAGACAACAAAGCACATGTAGTCTTGGAAAGAGTCCACTTTGATGTTTGTGGACTTTCCTCGACAACCTCCACTTCCAGACACAAGTACTATGCTATTTTTATCTATGATTTCTTAAGGAAGTGTTGGATCTTCTTCATGCAGAAGAAGGACGAGACATTCTCAAAATTTGTAGAATTCAAGGCACCAGCTGAGAAACAGACTGACAAGAAGGTGAAGGATCTTAAGAACAACAATGGAGGTGAGTATGTTTCAAATAACTTCAAGGAGTTATGTGTGAAAGATGGCATTTGAAGAGTGTTGTCAACACCCCACAACCTACAAGAAAGTGGGGTAGACGAGAGAAACAAACATAGCATTGTGGGAGATGTGAGAGCTATGCTACATGACGAAGGCATACACTGCATTTATGGGCAGAGGCATGTGTTAGAGCCTAGATTTACCTCAGGCTGAAAAGGTAAGATTCTAGGTCCATATCAAACCACACTCACCCTCGTAGCTAGCCTTATGAGGACAGGAGAGGGCTCTCTCCGGGTCAATCTCAGCTAAAGATAATCGATGGGGCTTGAGATAACTAGTTTAACCATTGATATTAGGCTAGGTATGAAATGCAAGGATTTGATTTGATTTTTGGGAGATTTTGTTGGAAAAAAGGGAAAGGAAAATTTGGGTCCGGGGATGAGGCAAAATTTTTGCAGAGTTCTAGTTGGGGCAACGTAGGTAGTAGTTTTGATGCTTTAGATTAAATGAATGGATATAAAATACTGTTGAGGAGCTAAAGAGGGCAAGAGGCTATCAAGAATCCTCCTCAAACTGAAGAAAACATTGAAAATTAAACAAAACTAAAAGGTAGAGCACATCAAACTCATGAATTCTACCTTTGTCACTCATTTGTTTAATTTCAGAAGAAAAGGGAAGGGAAAATGATACACATAAACACCAGTGAACTTACAATTACATAGAGAAAAACACCATCATAACACAGAGCCACATGGATCCCAACAAGTGCTGCAAAACCCTAGTCTTTCCTTTACCAAAAATGCTAAAAATGAATGTACAATGAAGTGCCAAGCAATCCCAAGTGTCCAACCATGAAAATGACTTAGAAATTACATAATATAGACAAGCTAAACCCATTCCCTTACCTCTAGGGGTCGATCTCATCATTCTAGGAGTTGTTTGAACCAATTCTAAACAAGGAACTGAAATCTAGGCAATAAAACAACTTGCCTCTATGTGCTAGGAAATCGATTCATTCATTTAATTTTCACTTTTTAGTGAATGAATCCTCTAGAACAAGTAAAAATGTGCCAATATTACATCATGGTCATCAAATTATATCATGGTAGATCAATAGTTACATCAAAAAGTAAAACTAGTCAAAACTAGGCGAATTTCTGAGCTGAAGAGTGAAAATGAGGCCAAATTTCTCTATGCGTTGCGCCCAAATTCTCTATGCGTCGTGCCACTTTGGAGTTGTTTTTGAGGCAGTTCCCAATGTCCAAATTGAGCTCATGATAGCTCATTGGAAAGCCCTGTCTGTCTACTTTCCAACCCAAGTGGAAGATTTGGATGTCATTTGCCCCTCCAAAACTTCAATCTCCCAACACTGCTTCATGTGTGTCAAAATAGGGGAAGTGAGGTCATTTTTTGAGTGTTTTTTGACCTTTTGAGGGCTCAAAACCTCCTCAAATTTCTTGGCCATGGACAAGAAAACATAAATTTTGATGAAAATTCCAGAAATGGAAACTTTTTGTGATTTGGGGCCCTCTAGCAAAAGCGAGCGCCACGTGGCGTGGCGCATAGGGAGGAAAACCCTGTTTTTTAGTGCAAAAATTTTTCAAAATGCAAAAATTGCTCCAAATTTCTTGAAATTTGGGCTGGAATTTCTCTATCAAGAGCTATGATGGGCCAAGGATGCCTCAGCCAATATCCAGAGTCGATCATGCTCTTTTTTCCTTCTTTGCCTTTTTGATGCCTTCCTTAGTTTTGCCTTTAAATTCCTTATTCGCGCCTTGCAAACCTTGTTCCGCACCATGTAGTGAAAAGCCATGTATCTCAGCAATGCCTTGTCTTTATCGGCCTTGTCCAGCAGTCTCTCCAAGTGGATGTTGACTCTCTCAAGCCAAGACTCCCGATCAGCATTGATCTCTTGCTCAAGTGAAGTAAACTCCACCCTTCTCCTTTGGGCAGCTTGGTGGTTTTTCTTTATGTTTTTGCCACATCTATGAGGCCTCCTGGGTGCATGTGCCTCTATTGGTGAAGCACTTTGGGTCTCCTCTTCATAACCATATGAAGAATCAGATGCCATGTCAGCTGGTAGATAGACTGTCTTGGAGAAATAGGTGTTGATGTGTTTGACCTCTGCCACCAAGGGAAAACAGTGAAATGAGGGGTTGTGGGAGAGGAAACAGTGAAGGATTTGAGGGATTGTTGGGATAGGGTTTAGTTAGGTAGATATGGGATGGTTTGGGATTTTATGTATAGGATTAAGGTTTAGGGTTTTACATTAGGAAACTTGGGATAGGAGATGAATGAATTTAAGGGGTAGGGGAACTTAGGGAATAATGAAAACAAGGGGAAAATGAGATAAGGGAGTGAATTTGGTGACAAAACAGTGCATTGAAACCCTAGCAGCAAGTTTCTTTGCAAAAGATGAAACAATGATAGTACATGGATTTTACATATGCACATAAATGTGCTCTCATCAATACATGCCCAAAACATGAAATTTCATGAGTACATGGCAACAATGAGCATCAACATATGCTCCATGTGGCAACAACAATAAAAATGTAATAACCATCAAGTGCAGGGTCTCCACGAGCTGTGACATAAGCTCTTGAAATGTATCAGCAACAAATTGAGGTATTAACATCATCTTATGCTAGTACATGGCCACTCAATGCCTCAGCCATCTGCATCCCATCAATGAACATTCTACAGTAAAGTCATAATAACCTAGCATCCATCATGCTCCATATGTGCATCACAATCAAAATCAATTGGTAGTAGCAATATGTCATAATAGGGTTTGCTTCCCTTTGAACACTCACCATGCCACAAGTACCATAAAACAAACACCAACATGGGATAAAAAACAATGAAGGAGGCTCTACCTACTTGTCACAAGACCAATCCATGCGTTTTTGGGCAATTTGAGCGAATCCTGGAAGTTTTTGGGCTCTCTGGATGTATGTGCTGCACATCCAACTCAATGTGCAGTGCCTTCCCTATGCGTCGTGCCATTGTATTTTTGCACTGAGAAATGCAGCCCAATGCATCGCGCCTTCCCCATGCGCCGCGCCAGTTGCCCAATGTGTCGTGCCACCAAACCCTGTGTGTAGCACTTTTTGCAGGAGAATTTTGGAGGCCTTCCCGGTGTCTAAATTGGGTGCAGGATAGCTCGTTGGAAAGGTATTTGAGTATACTTTGCAACTCAACTAGAATTTTTCAATTTGGAGTTCATTTTCTCTATAAAAAATCAAATCTCCAAAGACTGGTCAAAATGTGCCAAATGAGGCTGCCTCAAGGCAGAGTGCTGTTACAGTCAACTTTTGAAGATCTTCCTCAACTCCAAATTGAGCTCATGATAGCTCATTGGAAATATATTTGTGTCTATTATCATTTGAATCATCAAACAAGTCATTTGGCCAAACAAGCTAGGAGAAAACTTGATTTTCCCAAGGTCTCTTCAAAGGTGCATCAATTCTCCCGAGGCAACTATATTTTTGACATTTCTCTAAAACCATGGCACCTGTGTAAAACGTGAAGGAGGTTTTTCTTCCTTGGCTCTAATTTTTCCCAAATTCATATTTTATTACTCATAAACATCATTGGATTAAAAACTATCCCGATGTGTGGAACAAGGGAGTTGTCTAAATGAAGCGAAATGAAGGGGACAAGGGGCTTCTAAATTCTTGAGAAAATTTTTGGAAGTAAGGAGGGATGTTAGGGAGTAGTGGAAAGTGGAATTCCAAAGATTGAATGAGGGGAAGGGGTCTAAAAGGACTGTTATGCTTTTAACCTGCAAAAGATACCCAAATATAGAATATGTGAAGAAAATTACCAGAACATAGAATAGTGAGAGACAACAGCAAAATATTTTATTATTCAGAAGCAATGTTCATTGGCCTCTTTGAGGGGGAAACCTCCAATAGAGCAGAGCTCAATTCAAAATAAGACACACGATTCTCCTCGCAGGGAGTCTCTATCCTTTATATATGACTCATACATGTAATACCATGGATCAATACCATGGGTTTTATTAATACCATCTACCTAATACTAGGCCCATTTGCAACTAATTGTGGGCCCGTAATAAATAACGGGTTAACCACTTACAATTATTAATATGGGCTTTGTTGACTCTTTATTATGACGTGATCCCACTACATAAATAAGGGGGTTAGGGTGGGACCCTAACATGCCCTCCCCCTTAAGACTAGCCTTGTCCTCAAGGCTAAACCTGCGGAAACTACTGAAGAATATTGGCTGGTTCCCAAGTTGCATCTTCCGGAGAGGTGTCTTTCCACTTGACGAGGACTTCCTTAATCACTCGGCCATGCAGGGGCCGTTCTCGTGTGTCCATGACCTATTCAGGTTGGAGCCAGATTGACCCTTCCTCATCCAATTCAGGTAAACTGGTTTGAATTCTGCAATTTTTCCCAATCACTTTCTTGAGGCATGAGACATGGAAAAATGGATGAATTTTTGCCGTAGGTGGCAAAGCCAACTTGTATGCTACTTCTCCAATGTGCTGAAGTACTTGATATGGTCCGTAGAATTTTGGAGATAGTTTCTGACAACCCTTGTCTTTGAGTGATGTTTGCTTATAGGGTTGCAGCCTCAAAAATACCTGATCCCCTTCCTGAAATTGGTGCTCTAAGCGATGCTGATCTACCTGATGCTTCATGTGGTTTTGAGCTTGATGAAGATTCTCTCTAAGATGGGCGAGCATGGTTGAACGACTTTCTAGGATTTGATCCACTGCTTGTACCTTTGAGCATCCCTTGATATAAGAAGTAGGAGAAGGAGGTAGTTGACCATATACTGCTTCGTAGGGAGTCATTTTGGTGGAGGCATGATAGTTGGTGGTATACCACCATTCAGCCAGAGGTAACCACTGAACCCACAAATGTTTCTTTTCTGAAGTGAAACACCTAAGGTAGGTTTCCATACATTTGTTGACGGCTTCAGTTTAACCATCTGTTTGTGGATGATAGGAAGTGCTGAGTTTTAGATGGGTGCCTTGTAGCCTGAAGAGTTCCTACCAAAAATTACTGGTGAATATTGTTTAGTCAATTTATTGTTATCTAAATTGCTAGTATTAATTGTCAACCCGGGGCTCGTAAGCTGATGAAGTGAGGGTGTACTATATGTACTTAAGTAACTTTCTTAGAGCTTTTGTTGTTTAGGGGGGTTGTTTATGATTAACTTATCTTCCTAAAATGGAATGATGATTATAGACAAATGAGTGCAAGTGTGTGAAAGTGATTTCTATATGAGTGAAAGTGTGTGTGATGGTGATTTCTAATTGCTTGCTGAATTTGTAAGAGAAAAGAACTTGAAAAAAATGAATAAATCAAAATGACTTGAAAGTAAATGACCACAATCCAATGGCATTAGTCTCTATCCATACTGCTGCAAATAAAAGAAATAAGAAAATCACTTCAAGGATTGTTGTTAGTGATGATCTCCTTCTAACTCTCTGCTTCTACCGCCATTTGCATAAAACACGATTAGAAGGTAGCTGAAGACAAATCCAAGAATTGATAAAAACTCTAATCTACTCTAATTGACAAATTGTAACACTACTAAGCCTTTTCCAATATACTGCTTCCTACATATGTGATTATGTGTAACAAGTGGAAAAAGTGTTAGTATCACAAGCCAAGTCTACTCAAATACAAGCTGCAATTAATCAATGTTCTGTTCTCTTGAGAGATAAGCCATTCATGATAAAGAGAGCATAAATTAGTTAGCATCCAACTTGCAAAACTATACTAAAACTAGTCTAGAAAAACAGAGTAAAGAGGGCAGCATAATGAATAAGCCAACTGCAACTACCATTAGACATTAAAGCAAATACACACATAAATCCCGGGCTAAAAGAAACCTGCAAGGAAATAACACTGATCAGCTTGAAAGAAAGGAAAACAAGTAAAAGAAACTATACATGCTTAAGGAAATGAATAAGCAAACAAAAAGATACTGCACATAAAATACTTTACAGTGGCAGAAATGAGCAGGGGCCCTCTGTCCATTCAGCCACAAGAAAACTCAAAGATCTGGAAACTTCAAAACAGTGCTAAGTCTATTTCTTCATTTGCAGAAAATGTACAAAACAGAGTGCTAGGATAGCACTAAAACACAGAGTTCACAATGCTCTTAAATGTAACACAGGTTCATCAAATTACAACTGATAAAAAGTCTAATGAGCGTACACAGACGCAGCTATTTATAGAAATTTCTAAGATAGCCTATTCGTGCAACTGCTTAACTGAAAAACAATAAACTGTTATGCGTATTCATGGTTTCTTGACACTTCATACGGCTGCGTGGATGAGTTAGTGGTTCTGTCGTCATGGGTAATGAATCCCATGTTGGATCATGTCCCCTGCCATCTGTAGAACGTGGACAAATCACCGTTTAAGATGACGTGACCAAGCAGCTCACAATCACCGTTAAACAGCCTTGAGTTGACCGTGACTTGCCCAGCTTTGACCGTGGATAAAGATGACGTGGATGGCTGGAAAAATGGGACAGGAACCTCAAGCACGTTGACACCTAAGTGCCCATGTGGCTCATCTGGCAAACCGACACGTGGAACATTGCGTTTAACAAAAAGGCTGCAGGATCTTCAGATAGCTGCAGGATCATCAGATCGCTGCGGGATTCCTGCAAGTAAGTCAAAATCTAAACAAATAGTCATCCATTAGCGAAACTTACTTAATCATGCTTAATAACACCTAATGTAATGATCTGGGTAGATTTATGGTGTAAATGAGGCAAAAGTGAAGGAAAGATAAGGAAAGATTGAGGAAAATGGTAAATAAGTAGGTGTAGAATAGAGGCTCTACACGCTGAAGCGCTTTCACCTTAGCCTTTCTTAAATTCTTGATACATCTCTTCCACCATGGCTCTCATGGTCATGAAATTGTCTACGAATTGAGGTTCTGATCCCAAGGAATCTCTTCTGCCATTTTCCTCCAAGGATAAACTCTTTCAATTTTTGGATTGGCCTCAACAAGTTCTCCTTCTCCTAGTTTGAGCTTTGACCTAGTTAGCATTCAACAATCCAGCACAAGCTTGTCTAACCTTAGCAAAACTAAAGCTCCGATACAACTTGATCTGAAAATGAGATCTTAGACAATTATTAAGGTATTACAGACTCATGTGCATGGATTTTCCTATATTACTTAGTGCAATGGATCGATAAGATTGCGAATAACATAGACAATGAAGCAGTTAAAGAAACATAATAGACACACACACATAATACAGCAAGATAATCAAGGAGTTCACCCAACACTCCTGGGCTACATCTCCTGGTCCAGCCTTCAGTGGTGACCTCTCTATTATGTCTTCGAATACAAAGTTTTACAAAAATGAGCTCAATTTGAGTCTCACACAACAGATACAAAACAACAAGGCTTTACTTGCATCCCCCAAGTCTTTCTGAGTACACAGACTCTCCTCATCGACTCTCTATCTCTATTTACTCTCTATCTCAGCACTGCTTGCCTCTGTCTTCTGTCTTCTGTGGCTTTAAAGCCAATTGGTGTTGTCTTTTTGTTTCCCTTTCTCGAGCTCTCTGGCTCCCGGCCTCTATCCGCTCGAATCCCCTTTTGAGCATTAGCAATCATGGCATAACGTCTTCAGGGAAGATGGCCACCTGTTCTGCAACGGAAGGGACCATCAGGCCTTTGAAATCCCCAAAAATAACGTTCTCTGTTTACACAGAGAAATACACTAAAAACTGTGAAAATCCGCCAATTTGTCGTTTATCAGATTTGAAATATTATAGATTCCACCTTATAACTCCTATCGGGTCCGCCTTTATATTGCCATCACATATCCACCATTGATCTGAGAGATCTTGATCCAACGGCTGAGGTTCATTTCGGGCGGCTCATGCGTACGGGGGTTAACCGCCCAAAAAGGGTGGTTTTCTCTCTTTGGTGCCTGGCCACGTGGCAGCTAGTGTATGGGCTCGGGCGAAGCCGGCCAAAACCACTTACCGCCTATGTCCCACCCGAAATCCCACTCACTTCGTGGTTTCCCTTTGTATTGGAAAAATACACTAAAACATTGAAAATCCCTCAAAATGGCTCATATCGGACTTGAAATAATATACAGCTGCATGAATAAACCCTTTCGAGTCCGGTTTCATCGCATCGGCGCATTTCCTTTGTATTTCATTCATTTTAGCGAAAATGTGAAATACACAAGAGAATGTTGTTTTCCAGATCTCAAATATATAAAATATCATTTGTAACCTTATTGTTGGCATTATGACTCAGATTTGACACAGGTGTTGTCCTTGATGGCAACTCACTCAGATGACAAATCACAGTTCAGCAAGTTAACAGCTCAGAGTTACAGATCAGACTTCACAGAATGAGGAAAGAGAAGTATACGCAGGTTCACCTTGACAAAGAAGTGTATACACGCGGGTTAACAGACCAAAAGGTGCGTATAACGTACACATGCAGTTTCACAAAAGGAAAGGCACGTACATGTTGGAAAACTAAGTTTTGGTCTGTGGTATTTGGTCCATGGTATTTTGATCCATGGTATTGGTCCAAGGTATCTAGTCTAAAGTATTGACCCCAAGTATTTGGTCCAAGGTATTGGTTCGAAGTGGTTTTGGACCATGGTATTGAGAAAGACCTAACACTATAAAAAAAGGAGAAGATCATTAGGCCAAGGGTGTGCAAGTATTGAATATCTGATGAAGTGTGAGATTCAGTTGCAGGTTATGGGTGTGTGATACTTTGCTTGATTTGAATCAAAGATGCACCTATGTGGATGATGATGAATGATGGATCGAGATCTTAAGGGTTGGAATGTATTGTGGTTTGATCATTGATAGAATAGATTTGATTTACTGACGCATGTTTGTTATATAAATGTTATGATCTGGGTATGATTGATGTCTAGAATCGCTGCAAAGTTATGAGTTAATATTCGCAGATCTGTATGCGGATTTGCCTTGATAAAAACACGTATACATGCTGGTTCGGTTCATCAAAGTCACGTATACATTATGAAATGTGATATCTGAATTTACAGTTGGTTCTAGTGGGTGTTGCAGAGTTCTGGGTTTTGCTCTGTGTTCTGGTGACTGTGTTTTGATGACAGTGTTCTGAATGTTCAATGGTGATTGATTTTGAGCTTAAATGTTGTTGATGGGTCCAATATGAAAATTGGATGAAACGTGGCCTCCATATATTGGTGTTGTGTTCCAGGAGTATCCAGTCTGAAAATTTATGAAACGTGGTCCCTGGAGAAAGAGTGAAGGTTGTAGCCTTTTGTAGGTCGACGCCTACGTACTAGTAAATATATCGGCTAGTACAAGAGCCAGGGGGTTGTAGCTCCCTTCCAATAGTAACTGGAGAACAAGAGAAGGTTGTAGCCTTCTGCAGGTGAGTGTCTGCGTACTAGTATGATTCTGCGCCAGTTCTTATATTAAAGGAAGACGACAACAGGTGGTTTTTTTCCCGCATTGGGTTTCCACCTTACATCATGGTGTTCATGTGTGTTTCTTATGTGTGATGATATGTACTGTTTTACTGCACCTGTTTACTATTTATATGTTTAATGAAGTTTTGATGCACTAATTAAAGATCAACATATGATGGATTAACTGAATCATAAGTTTATTGGATATACACTAGTTGCATTAAACATGGTTGCGTGTACACGCGGGTTCTCTTAAATGAAGTAGCGTATATGATTTAGAGTATGAAATGAAAAAGTTATTGATTTGCTAATATTGATTCACCCTTCCCCCCTACCCCACCCCCTCTCAATATTATTTACAGCAATTGGTATCAGAGCAGGTCCTTCAGAAAAAGCTTGATCGCTTGAAGGGAGATTCATCAAAATGAATAATCAAGAGAGCATGGGATCCATCAAATCGCCAATCTTCAATGGAAGCAATTTTGTTTACTGGAAAATAAGAACCATAGCATATCTACAATCACTTGGGGCAGGTGTTTGGGAAGTTGTGGAAAAAGGATATTCATTTCCAACAGTAATTCCTACAGATACGGCAGGTAGAAAGGATTATGAAACCAAGGCCAAAGCTGTCACTATTTTATTGGGAAGTTTGTCAAAATCAGAGTTTGTCAAGGTCATGCAGTTCAAATCAGCCAAAGAAATATGGGACAAAATCGTTCTGAGCTACGAAAGAGACTCTCAGGTAAAACGTGTTAAGCTTCAAACTCTCAGAATTCAGTATGAAACTCTTAAGATGCATAGTGATGAAAGCATAGCTAGTTACTTTTACGTATAGATGAGGTTGTCAATTGTATAAAGAATATGGGTGAAGAGATAAAGGAAGTTACCTTAGTTGAAAAAGTTTTAAGATCCTTATCTGCTAAATTTGAACCCAAAGTGTTTGCCATAGAAGAAAAACAGGATTTGCAGAATATCACTATGACGCAGCTTCACAAAATCCTAAATGCTTTTGAGATGAGAAAATGAGGACCATCAGATATGAGAGAAGCCACATTTAAAGCATCAACAAAGGGAAAAGAAAAACTCAATGAATCAGGATACATTTCAGAAGATGAATATGAGGTAAATTTGTCAAGAAGATTCAACGAGGTTCTGGAAGGTTCAAGGGTAAGCTACCTTTCAAATGTTTTTCTTGTGGTAGAGTTGGTCATTACGTTGCTAGATGCCCTCATGACAAAGGAAAGATATCTGAAGAAAGTAATAGAAGTTATTATACTCATGATGATAGTGATGGCTTGTCCAATAATGATGAAGATAATCAAGAAAGTAAACTTCTCATGGCATATGAAAATAATGACGTAGAAGAATAAGAAGTTACCAAATTGAAAATGCAGCTAAAGGGAGTAACCAAAGTAAGAGAGCGGCTGCAGGATGTAGTGATATCATTAAGAAATGAAATCAATAATCAGAGCATAACAATCTAGAAACTTGAATCTAAGGTCCTCTCTCTAAAGGAAGATCTTAAAGAATCAAAAAGGTAGAATGAAGAAGCTCTTGAAGAACAAGCATATGAAGTTCTCGAATTAAGGCAACAAGTGGAAAAAGGAAGAAAGGTTGAAGAAAACACAAAGAAGCAATATCTGGAAAAGGAAGAACAACATCAGATTGAGGTAAATATCTTAAAAGGAAAATCAGAAGAAAAGGATAAATTGTTATGATTCCAAGACAGTACTAAGAACTTGGATAATATTCTTCGTAGTCAAAGGTCTCCTACCATCAAAACTGGTCTTGGTTTTCATGAATCTAGGGAATCTAGCTCACAAAGCGAGGCAAGGAACTCTAATGAGAAATCTGAAATACTCAACAAGGAGATGAGAAGTCAACCCTATCAACAACCAAGGAAAGAAATTCTTCAAAGAAAATCTTCTACGTCAAACTGTGGAAGTAATAATCGATTATTTCCTCAAACGAATAATGTTGAATTTTTTATATGTCATAACTTTGGACATGTTGCAGCAAGATGCAGAAGTAGAATGGTTCGAGGCCATCAAACAGAAAGATCGTCAGTTTCCAAGTACTTTAAGGGATATTGTTTTGCTTGTAATATGTTTGGTCACAAGGTTGTTTATTGCAATATGAAACATGTAAGATGTTATGCGTGTAACAAGTTTGCACATAAAGTAAAGGAGTGCAGGAGCAAAATTCGGACACCAAACGAAAAGAAGCATACATCATCTAAATCCCAGGTATTGAAAAAAACCGAGTTATTGTCAGAAAGATGTGGCATAGCTCAGTTTGCAGACATGACAGGCCCAGGGGAAGCTGAAAGTGTAAAACTTCAGTATTCCAATTTTCATACGCACTTATTATGAAAAGATGTCGCGTGTATACGCGAGTTAGACGTTGCACAATTGCGTATATGGTGTTCTGAAGAAAAGCATCAGTACAAAAGTCTGATACGGTTCAGTCACTTATCTGCTCCATTTGATGATGGTATGGCACAAGTTCAAGGGGAGCATATGTTTTGAATAATGCATTGTTGGCATTATGATTAGAAGTCTTTGGTGATGATGCTTATGTGATACATCTTGCTACTTATTGTTGGTTGGTCAAGAGAATGGTATTGCAGGTTACAGGTCTGGATGCTGTTAACAGATGCTTATGGTGAAAATCATATATGGTGTATGATAGATGTTGATGACTATGATGGTCTTGTTTAGATTGCTGGTCTTTGTTATAAAAGTCATGTATATCATTTGATGTAAAGGTCATGCAAAGACCTGATTTGTACCCCCACTATGCATGGGAAGGATGATGTAATAATTTATATTTTCAGTCATGTATAAACATTTGGTATATCCCCACTTGGTTGGGTGGATGAGTCAAAAATGATGTATCCCCACTTGGTTGGGAGATTGATGTATGTATGAGTCATTGGTGATAGAAAGGTCATACTCACTTAGTTGAGTTGTAGAGTCATATTATTCTTTTGAAAAATATTTTTGCAGACTTTGCATGTGCTCAAGGGGAGCATGGACGGATTGGTACATCTTGGCATGTATAAAAGGGAAGCTCAATCAGAGACTTCATCATGTACTCAGGGGGACTATGGACAGCATAATGAATATCAAAAGGAGAGAATATCTTGGTCTGCCCTTTGCCCTTGATGTAAAAGGAGGAGAGTGACTTGGTGTTGTTGTTGCCATCAATTCCAAAGGGGGAGATTGTTGGAATTATGACTCAGATTTGACACAGGTGTTGTCCTTGATGGTAACTCACTCAAATGACAGATCACAGTTCAGCAGGTTAACAGCTCAGAGTTACAGATCGGACTTCACTGAATGAGGAAAGAGAAGTATACGTAGGTTCACCTTGACAAAGTAGTGTATACATGCGGGTTAACAGACCAAAAGGTGCGTATAACGTACACACGCAGTTTCACAGAAGGAAAGGCGCGTACATGTTGGAAAACTAAGTGTTGGTTCGTGGTATTTGGTCCATGGTATTTTGATCCATGGTATTGGTCCAAGGTATCTAGTCCGAAGTATTGACCCTAGGTATTTGGTCCAAGGTATTGGTCTGAAGTGGTTTTGGACCATGGTATTGAGAAAGGTCTAACACTATAAAAAGAAGAGAAGATCATTAGGCCAAGGGTGTGCAAGTATTGAATATCTAATGAAGTGTGAGATTCAGGTGCAGGATATGGGTGTGTGATGCTTTGCTTGATCTGAACCAAGGATGCACCTATGTGGATGATGATGAATGATGGATCGGGATTTTAAGGGTTGGAATGTATTGTGGTTTGATCATTGATAGACTAGATCTGATTTACTGACGCATGTTTGTTATATAAATGTTATGATCTGGGTACGATTGATGTCTAGAATAGTTGCAAAGTTATGAGTTAATATTTGCAGATCTGTACGCGGGTTCGCCTTGATAAAAGCGCGTATACACACTGGTTCGACTCATCATAGTCGCATATACATTATGAAATGTGATATATGAATTTATAGTTGGTTCTAGTGGGTGTTGCAAAGTTCTAGGTTTTGTTTTGTGTTCTGGTGACTGTGTTTTGATGACAATATTCTGAATGTTCAGTGGTGATTGATTTTGAGCTTCAATGTTGTTGATGGGTCCAGTATGAAAATTGGATGAAACGTGGCCTTCATATATTGGTGTTGTGTTCCAGGAGTATCCAATTTGAAAATTTATGAAATGTGGTCCCTGGAAGAAGAGTGAAGGTTGTAGCCTTCTGTAGGTCGACGCCTATGTACTAGTAAATACATTGGCTAGTACAAAATCCAGGGGGTTGTAACTCTCTTCCAGTAGTAGCTGGAGAACGAGAGAAGGTTGTAGCTTTCTACAGGTGGGTGCCTGCGTACTGGTATGAAGTAGAAACAGGTTTTTCTTATATTAAAGGAAGACAGCAGGAGATGGTTTTTCTCCCGCATTGGGTTTCCACCTTACATCATGGTGTTCATGTGTGTTTCTTATGTGTGATGATCTATACTGTTTTACTGCACTTGTTTACTGTTTATATGGTTAATGAAGTTATGATGCACTAATTAAAGATCAACATATGATGGATTAACTGAATCATAAGTTTACTGGATATACGCTAGTTGCATTAAACACAATGGCGCGTACATGCGGGTTCCCTTAACTGAAGTAACATATATAATTCAGAGTATGAAATGAAAAAGTTATTGATTTGCTAATACTGATTCACCCCCCCTCTCAGTGTTATTTACAACACTTATCGGGTCCGGCTATCACAAGTCGCGTTTGTTATCGGCCCCTCTCCTTTGTAATGCTTTGACATGATATTGCGATGCGATATATATCGCAATCGCATAGTCCCCGGGCCATTGTAAGCGCTCCCTTGTAATTTGTCGATGCAATATGGCGGGTTAACCTGGGCCGTCGATTTTCTTGCTTCATCAATGGTCCTCGTTGACCTCACTGATCGCTATCGCAACATTTATATGGTCGTCTCCAATAGCCTCCACCTGCCTTCACCGATTGCGATATGCCGATCGAATCTGGACCTTTGATTGGCCAGATCCGATGGCTCCTGTGCAAAGTTGTTTAAACCGTCGATACTCTGTTTTTCCACTATTTCTTCATGTTTTTTCACTCCCAATAGTGTTATCGCTATTTCTAAGAGTTCTTATTTTGCGATAGTTTTGATCTTTAGAAGACTTAAAGGGTTTTCTAGAATCAATTTGGATCACTTTTCCCTACAAAACACAAAACCCAACACGGACATACAGAAAAAAACAAACCTTACGACTTGAAGAGCTTTAGCCAGATATTAAATATATTCCTCAATGTTTCTTATTTTCCGAGATCACACTAAGGCGCGATGGAAAAGAGCATACGCATGAGAAAAATATTTCCTTTCTATTTCTGATTTGCCCAGATTGCACAGAGTCACGGGGCAAAGAGCATATGCAGAAATGAAAGGTATAGATTCGGTAATAAAAAAAACAAAGAGCTAAATATATCGAAATAAACAGAGAAAAAATAACTGTAAACTACAAATAAACATTGTATACATCCAGATCTTAAAAATAGCGTAGCTAGGGCTACTGAAAACCTTTTCGCGTTAAACGAAAGGGGTTCCTCACTGAAACAGATGCTCTTAACACAATAGAGCAGTCCTCTCGACCTGAAAGCAGTCAAAAACAGTAGATCTAGGAAACGACAGTGAGATGCAGTTCTACCGGCTTCATATTTGGATCACCAATGGATGCGGCCCTCAACTTGGCTATGATACCATGTAGGAATTTACAGGGTAAGTTCCTTAGACAGAACACCAAAGGACACCACTCACAAACAGATCACAGATCAATACACCAGTATTGTCGACGTGGTTAAACCCTTAAAGAGGGAAACAGTCCACGGCTTGAGCCAACGCCGCCACTTCAGGCAATTTATTAATAAAAGAATGAAAATTTACATTAGCTTCTCTCATGAACGGTTACCCTACAAATGACCCTCCATGCTCTTTAAATAGAGATCATGGACCAATCGGGTGTTAAGCCACGGATCAGGTGTCGATAATACCGAGGAGAGAATGAACCGTCGAATCACTACATATCATGACCGTCGGATTGTAAGTTACAAAAGTACATAGTAAAGAAACACACTTCACCTAACTCTACACTAGACCAAGTTATACTTAACTATTTTCTATGTGTCAGAATATCCTAACACAATAGGGGTACGTGAACTCTCACCAACAACTATTGAAAATGTACTTTGTCAATTTAAAGCTTTACCACATAGCTAATTAAAACTATGGATACTTGAAATTATTATCTTGGTCATAAAAACAACAAAATTAGTTGAACAACAAGATCTACATGACATCATTTATGGTTCTAGCGTGGTCAAATAAGATTTCTGATGAGAATTTGAGTAAACATTTTCAAGACAAACCGAACAAGCATATACCACCCCACTTGAGGGACGATAACAAACAATGACATCAAGATACATATAATAAATGGGTAAGCAAATGTAGATGTTGTGGAGACAAATTAGAAATGCAATAATAACAAATCATATAATTGTGAAATTGAGAGAGAATCAAACACCTCCATCAATGATTTTAATGAATAGGGAAGGAGGAGAACAATGACATGTATACAAAATCTGAAAAAGCAATGACCAAAACATCTCTAATTGTGATAAGAAGCATCACACATTTGCAAATATTGAGATAAAGGGGCCATTGGGTATCCTCATCACCAGAGAAAAAACTTTTCTCCAAAGGAAATCTCATCTAATGAAAGAACCTTCTAGAAGAATATTTGTTATGGGAGGAAAGAAATTCCACTAGAAATATCCATTATTATCTTGTTGCTGGCAGGTATAACGTATTCAGTAAGTGCGCTGACTTTAAATTAATCGACAATTGACCAAAAATCAAATTATAATGAATAAGGTTAACGTTATAAAATAAAAATAAAAAATAAAAAATATTTTTATTTTTATTTTTTATTGTTATTTATTTCAATTGTTATTGGTTCATTTGTATGGGCTCTTATTTTGTAATCATAACTAAAGTACATACATGGTACGACCATTACCTCACAGTGAGTTATCAGCCAATTAAATTGTTGTACGCCTCCTGCCCAAACCTAGAACCAATGTTTAAATTTGTTGACAATTAGCTGATTCTTAACTCTTGCCCAATGCCTACAATGTTTGTTGGGTAGCGACAAAAAATTCACTCTTTATTTCGTGTACCGTCAGCCATCGTCCATCGTCAGTGTCCTTGCAGAGCATTCATTATCTGGTCATTCTCTTTCACCAGTTGTCATTCTATGTAAAAAATAGACTCTCATGACCAACTATAGTTGCATGCATTCATGGTTGATAAATAATGCAACTTCCTTAGTTACTGTGGGTAGATTTCATATCTCTTTCTCACGTTGGAATCATGTCCCACCTCTTTTAATGACTCTAGTTCCCTTGTTTCAATCAACAACATAAGATTCATTATGTCGCACGAGTCAATTTCTTCAACATTACCAATTTGTTCGTCGTTGATTTTCTTGATAGACCTCCCATACTTTTCAATTATACAAAATCCCCACCACAAGACCTAATGGCATTCAAAGGAACCATACTTGATGATGAATTTGGTATTTCCATCATACGAGAATGTTGGCAATGGAAAATCATCCTCTCAATCTTCATGGTTTCAATTTCAATTTGGTCATGCATATGAATGTAACACAATGCAACAAGCAAAATTTATAAGGTTTTTTCCATTTTCAATATTTAGAGTATCTTGTCCATCTTCATGGTTTCATTTTCAATCTAGTTATGCTTATGAATATAATACAATGCAACAAAAGAATTTTAAAAGGTTGTTGCCATTTTCAGTGTTTAGAGTATTGATTTCAAAGCTATCATGATAATAAGAAAACTAGTGTAAATTCATTTTATTCAATATATATGATTAAATATATATATATAGATATAATTACGGTGTTTCCCTTTGAAACGAACTCACGTAACTGCCACCGTGTACAGTTTTGCAATGTTCGATGAAATGTTAGACGATTAAAACAATATTGGGCATTAGATGACCACCGACTCCTCTACTTAATCGTAAACCGACTCGGTATTCCTTTGCTTTTCAACTTCTTCAACCATCCGAGTTCTTTTTCTTCAAAAATAAATTCAACCAAACCAGCTCCTTCGTTAGATCACCACCGACTTCAACAGGCGATCCAGCCGTGCTTGCAACCAGCTCCTCTAGCTTCCGAGTTCTGGCATTCGGGTCTGGTAGGAGAGGATGTCCGGGGGCTTCAATGGCTATTCCGATGGTTGAACTTGTACTGGCTCAGCTAGTGCACGTTTTTGAGTGGAGAGTTGAAGGCAATCCATCGCAGATGGATATGAAAGAAGCATGTGCAACCACGATTCCAAGACAAATACCGCTCTCTGCTTTTGCAAGGTTGAGGATCCATGGTTGCCCTTAAATCCGTAAACACTACAGTCGGAGAGGCTTTTCTACATCCAACTTTCACGTTAGGCATATGTGTGGAACTTTTTAGAACTGTAAAGTTGCAACTTTTTATTTTATAATTATCAAACTGTTCACGGGATATGCACTCTGAAGACTTCAACCTAGCAAACCTACTTTCAAGGTTAATTTTGAAAGGGCGGGCCAACAGTACGCACAGTCTAATCAATATATAAATTGCATAGGTACTGGTACTGTAATAAATACATATCAAGGCTGAAGCTTCGGTGGTGTAATCTGCTTCCCTATTTTTCTAGGTTGTAATCTACTTCTCTATTTTTCTAGGTTATTAATATTTTTAGAGTTATAGTTTTTTATAAGAAGAGCTTCGGCGTAAATCACATGAAAAAGACCTTTGTCGACGCGTTTCGAACCAACTAGTGTGGTTCATCGTCAGGACTTGTCCTGACGATGAACCACACTAGTTGGTTCGAAACGCGTCGACAAAGGTCTTTTTCATGTGATTTATGCCGAAGCTCTTCTTATAACTATGATGGATCACAGAAGCCTCAAATCTACAGTTATAGTTTTATTAATGTATTGGGTAAAAAATTTGGATTTAGGTAAGGTTTCACAGACACTATTGGTTTGACAGATAGATAGTGTCAGTATATTAATAGAATTATAACTCTACGCATCAAGGCAATTATATTTGTATGTGTGGAGGGCAGTGGGCACTCTATTCCAATTCTTCAAGCTTTTTCTTTGTGTCTTTGTCAATTTGGCTCGAACCTGTCACCTAAATCTAGGAAGTACTTAGAAGTCTTGATAGGTATCATTCATTTACTTGAACAAAAAAAATTAACTATGTATTTGTATTTGTGTAGGAGATGCTCGCTGGTGGAATGGAGACGACATCGACTACACTAGAATGGGCAATGAGTGAGCTGCTGAGACATCCGGATGCAATGAAGAAATTACAGACGGAAATTGTAATGGTTGTTGGTGAACATCGAAAAGTAAAGAAATCGGATCTGGCAACCATGAAATACCTCCACTGTGTGGTCAAAGAGACGCTACGATTATACCCATCGTTGCCGCTGGCGATTCCCCATCAATCTCTAGAGGCTGTCACAGTAGGGGAATACTATTTTCCTAAGAAAACAATGATACTTGTGAATTTGTGGGCAATAGGAAGGGATCCAAGTGTGTGGGGGGCAGATGCATCGGAATTTAAGCCGGAGAGATTTTTGGGGGACGAAAATATAGATTTAACTGGTCAATCCGACTTCCGAGTTCTGGCATTCGGGTCTGGTAGGAGAGGATGTCGGGGGGCTTCATTGGCTATTCCGATGGTTGAACTTGTATTGGCTCAGCTAGTGCACATTTTTGAGTGGAGAGTTGAAGGTGATCCATCGCAGATGGATATGAAAGAAGCGTCTGCAACCACGATTCCAAGACAAATACCGCTCTCTGCTTTTGCAAGGTGGAGGATCCATGGTTGCCTTTAAATCCGTAAACACTACAGTCGGAGAGGCTTTTCTACATCCAACTTTCACGTTAGGCATATGTGTGGAACTTTTTAGAACTGTAAAACTGCAACTTTTTATTTTATAATTATCAAACTGTTCACGGGATATGCACTCCGAAGACTTCAACCTAGAAAACCTACTTTCAAGGTTAATTTTGAAAGGGCGGGCCAACAGTACGCACAGTCTAATCAATATATAAATTGCATAGGTACTGGTACTGTAATAAATACATATCAAGGCTGAAGCTTCGGTGGTGTAATCTGCTTCCCTTATTTTCTAGGTTGTAATCTACTTCTCTATTTTTCTAGGTTATTAATATTTTTAGAGTTATAGTTTTATTAATGTATTCAACAACAAATTTCATTCATGGTTGTTCTCTTCCTATTCGATTTTGAAATGGTCCAACACTGTCTTATTCTTTAATTCACTGTCTTATTCTTTAATTCGTGGCTCCAGAAAATTCTCATGAATTCTCCAAACTTATATCCTTTGTACCAGGGACGCTGCAGGGGCAATGAAGGCATCCTCCGAGGGGCCATAAAACGTAGGAATTGTTCTCTGCATATTCGATTTTGAAATGGTCCAACACTGTCTTATTCTTTAATTCACTGTCTTATTCTTTAATTCCTAGCTCTAGAAAATTCTCATGAATTCTCCAAACTTATATCCTTTGTACCAGGGACGCTGCAGGGGCAATGAAGGCATCCTCCGAGGGGCCATAAAACGTAGGAATTGATATACGTGCAGCAGATGCATTCGTTACTGCTCAATGTTCCACACTTCTGAATCTATCATTGCTCCTAACAAATTATTAGCATTAATAATAACATTGTCAAATTCCCATTGCTCACAACCTAATAAATTATTAGCATTAGCATTAACATTAACAATAACATTGTCAAATTTCAGGAGGAAATAAAGTATTGGATCTGCTCTTGCTCATGTTAAATACCTGCAATTGATCTCCCATATTAACAACGAAAGCGTTGGGTATGGGTTCTACAGCAACCCACTTTCCATTTCTAAGTACTTGCAGACCACTGACCTCGCCTTGCATTAATAGTACTTGCAGACCACTGACCTCGCCTTGCATTAAAACAGTGATGCCACGTGCATCTAAATGGTGTGGTGTGCCAAGAGTAATATCTGGTTTCAGGCATGGAGGATAGTACATTATATCCATGAGTTGGGTGTGTTTTCCGAAGATTCTATCCAAGTAACTGGAATCGAGCCCTAGAGCTTCAGAAACGAGCCAGCAGCCTTAAAATCAGCGCTCTCACCTTCATAGCGTAGTTGCCTCTCTCTGTATAAAAGCATATGCAAGATAAGTGCTTGTTGTTGTTTCAATATCGTTCCTCCAGAGTTTGGACTTCTTTTAGTTACCCTCTATTGAATTTGGCATGCTCGGTCTTCCACGGGCATTTCGAAGAATTCTTTGGCAATTTCCATCATGCTTTTCATGGTTCCTTCGGGTACGCTATGTTTCACTATCTGCACTCACTTAGATCAACCAGAAGATATGTTGCCATAAAAAAGAATAGTACATACCCTCATATATGAAACTTGAACCAGTCACTAGATCTTATTAACACATCAGACTGACAATAAAAATATAGATTAAATAATCCTATAATTCTGAAAGTAATAGCCTCAAAAACTTCAAGAATAGAACACTGATAAGAAATATTCTAGAATATCCATGGCAAGCTTAATTTCTAAAATAGGAACTTTTTGGTGTGCATAGAGGATAATCCAGAGATATTAAAAGAAAAGCACTGGCAAGAGAAGGGGGATTAAAGTATGATGTACCTGGAAAAAGCCATCTTCCACGCATGGCGGATTTCTTCAACTACCCTTGTTCTGTTGGGGCCATCCAGGTCCTGGAGATCCACCACCGGAATGCTCTCAGAGTAAGACACCTCAGACAGGTGCGGGCATTCACTGGGAGGCAGGATATATTTATCTTGAACTTGAAGATGATTTATTCCATTGGACAACAGCTTTTCGACAGCATTCACATCCTGGGTCAGGACATCTTCCATTGTAGACGGCATATTTCTTTCTCGAGTGCTGTAAAATTGGCAGTGGCACCTACCTATTGTTGTGAAAAACTAAGCTTCGATTCGCACACCAGAAATAGGATATCAGATGATGGGCAAAAGAAGACTGAACATTTAAGTGCGTGCGTGTAGATCTATGCAAATGAATTGAAAAGACATCCCATGTTAAAGTTTTCAATATACACTATACAGTTTTACTACTATATTTTACTCTCTTTCTTTTAATTTTCAGAATCGAAAGAGAGGATGAATTGCGTTTAATAAATAGCAAAAGAATTTAAAAGAAGAATTATAAATTCTGATTATGTCGTTCAAATTCACAGCAAGATCCAATTGGCATCGTTTTCAATTTTCTGAATGTGCTACACATGGCTGTAGCGGTGCACAAGTTAGCCCAAGCAATGAAGATTTCACAAGAGTTGCAGGCTTTGGAAGACAAGTCAGAGTGGAAAATGAGAATCCTTACAAGGTCTGGGCCATCCCCATAATGTACAAAGTTCGGAATTTTAGGCTATATTAGTGGTTTTGTTAGGGTTTTTGAGGGGTTTCGGTGGATTTTATTTTTGTTTATTTGCTTCTTTGGATTTCTTCAAAGACCATGTAATAATCCTGTTGATGGTAGAGCTATATGCTGGTAACTGTCCCTGGGCTTGGTATTTGATGTTCTGTAAACTTGTCTGCTTTTTGATCTGGATCTCTGTTGCTCTCGATGAGCTCTCTGTTGATCTCTGTAATTGCAATCTGAATATGCACTATACGGTTTTACTATCTCTTCGTTATGGTTTCTTCCGCAAGTGGTTTTAAAAATGACACGTTTCACGAAATAGTTTTGGTTTCTGATGCCACATAGACACTTTTTTTTGGTTCAACTATTCTGTAATGGTCCCCTGCATAAGGGGGTTGGGTTTTTATGTCACGTCTTTGTATCGTAGGGTTTGTTCTGCGACTGCCATACTTGTCATTAATGTTGTGTAATGGGTTTCTGCATGTTCTGTTTCGAATCGATACTTTTGTAACATTGGGCTGATTCTACTATTTGAGCACTAAATGCCTTCACATAAGGCACATGTCAAAGCATGTCAATGCTCTCATACACGCAATTGGCCAATTAGTTGCCTAGCGGTAGATAGGTCGGTGTTGTTTTGTGTTCTAATTTAGGCTAGACCAGTGGTTTTTTTATGGTTGAGAGTAGGTTTAAATGTGCAAAGATTGGAATTGAAAATAAAATATGTTCAATAGTTAAAACTATGTAATCATCTTTTATTCATCCAGAGGGAAACGGGGTTATTGGATGGTCCAGTGATAGTGATAATGTTGATAATGGCTCCCTTAAATCAACTTCAACAACAAATTTCATTCACCGTTGTTCTCTGTATAATCGATTTTGAAATGGTCCAACACTGTCTTATTCTTTAATTCCTGGCTCCAGAAAATTCTCATGAATTCTCCAAACTTATATCCTTTGTACCGAGCCGGATGTTGTTCATCAACCAAGGATGCTGCAGGGGCAATGAAGGCATCCTCCGAGGGGCCATAAAACATAGGAATTGATATACGTGCAGCAGATGCATTCGTTGTTGCTCGATGTTCCACACTTCTGAATCTACCATTGCTCACAACCTGACAAATTATTAGCATTAATAATAACATTGTCAAATTCCCATTGCTCACAACCTGATAAATTATTAGCATTAGCATTAGCATTAACAATAACATTGTCAAATTTTCAGGAGGAAATAAAGTATTGGATCTGCTCTTGCTCTTGTTAAATACCTGCAGTTGATCTCCCATATTAACAACAAAAGCGTTCGGTATGGGTTCTACAGCAACTCACTTTCCATTTCTGAGTACTTGCAGACCATTGACCTCGCCTTGCATTAAAACGGTGATGCTACGCGCATCTGAATGGCGTGGTGTGCCAAGAGTAATATCCGGTTTCGGACATGGAGGATAGTACATTATATCCATGAGTTGGGTGTGTTTTCCGAAGATTCTGTCCAAGTAACTCGAATCGAGCCCTAGAGCTTCAGAAATGGCAGCCAACAGCCTTAAAATCAGAGCTCTCACCTTCATAGCGTAGTTGCCTGTGATCTCTCTGTATAAAAGCATATGCAAGATAAGTACTTATTGTTGTTGCAATATCGTTCCTCCAGAGATTGGACTTCTTTTATTTACCCTCTATTGAATCTGGCATGCTTGGTCTTCCACGAGCATTTCGAAGAATTGTTTGGAAATTTCCATCATGCTTTTCATGGTTCCTTCTGGTACGCCATGTTTCACTATCTGCACTCACTTAGATCAACCAGAATATATGTTGCCATAAAAAAGAATAGTTCATACCCTCATATATGAAACTTGAACCAGTCAATAGATCTTATTAGCACGTCACACTGACATTAAAAATATAGATTAAATAATCCTACAACTCTGAAAGTAATAACCTCAAAAACTTCAAGAATAGAAAACTGATAAGAAATATTCTAGAATATCCATGGCAAGCTTAATTTGTAACATAGGGCCTTTTTGGTGTGCGTAGAGGATAATCCAGAGATATTAAAAGAAAAGCGCTGGCAAGAGAAGGGGGATCGAAGTATGATGTACCTGGAAAAAGCCATCTTCCTCGCACGCATGGCCGATTTCTTCAACTACCCTTGTTCTGTTAGGGCCATCCAAGTCCTGGAGATCCACCACCGGAATGCTCTCAGAGTAAGACACCTCAGACAGGTGGGGGCGTTCACTGGGAGGCAGGATATATTTATCTTGAACTTGAAGATGATTTATTCCATTGGACAGTAGCTTTTCGACAACATTCACATCCTGGGTCAGGACATCTTCCATTGTAGACGGCATATTTCTTTCTCGGGTGCTGTAAAATTGGCAGTGGCACCTACCTATTGTTGTACAAAACTATGCTTCGATTCGCACACCAGAAATAGGATATCGGATGATGGGCAAAAGAAGAGTGAACATTTAAGTGTGTGCGTGTAGATCTCTGCAAGTGAATTGAAAATACATCCCCATGTTAAAGTTTTCAATATACACTATACAGTTTTACTACTATTTTTTACTCTCTTTCTTTTAATTTTCAGAATCGAAAGAGAGGATGAATTACGTTTAATAAATAGCAACTGATAAGAAATATTCTAGAATATCCATGGCAAGCTTAATTTGTAACATAGGGCCTTTTTGGTGTGCGTAGAGGATAATCCAGAGATATTAAAAGAAAAGCGCTGGCAAGAGAAGGGGGATCGAAGTATGATGACCTGGAAAAAGCCATCTTCCTCGCATGCATGGCGGATTTCTTCAACTACCCTTGTTCTGTTAGGGCCATCCAAGTCCTGGAGATCCACCACCGGAATGCTCTCAGAGTAAGACACCTCAGACAGGTGGGGGCGTTCACTGGGAGGCAGGATATATTTATCTTGAACTTGAAGATGATTTATTCCATTGGACAGCAGCTTTCGACAGCATTCACATCCTGGCTCAGGACATCTTCCATTGTAGACGACATATTTCTTTCTCGAGTGCTGTAAAATTGGCAGTGGCACCTACCTATTGCTGTGCAAAACTAAGCCTCGATTTGCACACCAGAAATAGGATATCAGATGATGGGCAAAAGAAGAGTGAACATTTAAGTGTGTGCGTGTAGATCTCTGCAAATGAATTGAAAAGACATCCCCATGTTAAAGTTTTCAATATACACTATACAGTTTTACTACTATTTTTTACTCTCTTTCTTTTAATTTTCAGAATCGAAAGAGAGGATGAATTACGTTTAATAAATAGCAAAAGAATTTAAAAGAAGAATTATAAATTCTGGTTATGTTGTTCAAATTCACGGCAAGAGCCAATTGGCATCATTTTTTATTTTCTGAATGTGCTATGCATGGCTGTAGCAGTGCACAAGTTAGTGAAAGCAATGAAGATTTCACAAGAGTTGCAGGCTTTGGAAGACAAGTCAAAGTGGAAAATGAGAATCCTTACAAGGTCTGGGCCATCCCCATAATGTACAAAGTTTGGAATTTTAGGCTATATCAGTGGTTTTGTTAGGGTTTTTGAGGGGTTTCGGTGGATTTTATTTTTGTTTATTTTCTTCTTTGGATTTCTTCAAAGACCATGTAATAATCCTGTTGATGGTAGAGCTATATGCTGGTAACTGTCCCTGGGCTTGGTATTTGATGTTCTGTAAACTAGTCAGCTTTTTGATCTGGATCTCTATTGCTCTCGATGAGCTCTCTGTTGATCTCTTTAATTGCAATCTGAATATGCACTATACGGTTTTACTATCTCATCGTTATGGTTTCTTCCGTAAGTGTTTTTAAAAATGACACGTTTCACGAAATAGTTTTGGTTTCGGATGTCACATAGACACTTTTTTTTGGTTCAACTATTCTGTAATGGTCCCCTGCATAAGGGGGTTGGGTTTTTATGTCAGGTCTGTGTATCATAGTGTTTGTTCTGCGACTGCCATACTTGTCATTAATGTTGTGTAATGGGTTTCTGCATGTTCTGTTTTGAATCAATACTTCTGTAACATTGCGCTGGTTCTGCTATTTGAGCACTAAATACGTTCACATAAGGCACATGTCAAAGCATGTCAATGCTCTCGTACACACAATTGGCCAATTAGTTGCCTAACGGTAGATAGGTCGGTGTTGTTTTGTGTTGTAATTTAGGCTAGACCAGTGGTTTTTTGATGGTTGAGAGTAGGTTTAAATGTGCGAAGATTGGAATTGAAAATAAAATTTTGTTCAATAGTTAAAACTATGTAATCATCTTTTATTCGTCCAGAGGGCAACGGGTTATTGGACGGTCCAGTGATAGTGATAATGTTGATAATGGCTCCCTTAAATCAAATTCAACAACAAATTTCATTCACCGTTGTTCTCTGTATATTCGATTTTGAAATGGTTCAACACTGTCTTATTCTTTAATTCCTGGCTCCAAAAAATTCTCATGAATTCTCCAAACTTATATCCTTTGTACCGAGCCGGATGATGTTCATCAACCAAGGACGCTGTAGGGGCAATTAAGGCATCCTCCGAGGGGCCATAAAATGTAGGAATTGATATACGTGCAGCAGATGCATTCGTTACTGCTCGATGCTCCACACTTCTCAATCTACCATTGCTCACAACCTGACAAACTATTAACATTAATAATAACATTGTCAAATTCCCATTGCTCACAACCTGATAAATTATTAGCATTAGCATTAGCATTAACAATAACATTGTCAAATTTTGAGGAGGAAATAAAGTATTGGATTTGCTCTTGCTCTTGTTAAATACCTGCAGTTGATCTCCCATATTAAAAACGAAAGCGTTGGGTATGGGTTCTACAACAACCCACTTTCCGTTTCTGAGTACTTGTAGACCACTGACCTCAACCTCGCCTTGCATTAAAACAGTGATGCCACGCGCATCTGAATGGCGTGGTGTGTGAAGAGTAATATCCGATTTCGAGCATGGAGGATAGTACATTATATCAATGAGTTGGGTGTGTTTTCCGAAGATTCTATCCAAGTAACTAGAATTGAGCCCTAGAGCTTCAGAAACGGCAGCCAGCAGCCTTAAAATCAGAGCTCTCACCTTCATAGCGTAGTTGCCTGCGATCTCTTTGTATAAAAGCATATGCAAGATAAGTACTTCTTGTTGTTGCAATATCGTTCCTCCAGAGTTTGTACTTCTTTTATTTACCCTCTATTGAATCTGGCATGCTCAGTCTTCCACGGGCATTTCGAAGAATTCTTTGGCAATTTCCATCATGCTTTTCATGGTTCCTTTTGGCACGCCATGGTTCACTATCTGCACTCACTTAGATCAACCAGAAGATATGTGGCCATAAAAAAGAATAGTACATACCCTTCAGTAATGAAACTTGAACCAGTCACTAGATTTTATTAACACATCAGACTGACATTAAAAATATAGGTTAAATAATCCCGTAACTCTGAAAGTAATAGCCTCAAAAACTTCAGGAATAGAAAAATGATAAGAAATATTCTAGAATATCCATGGCAAGCTTAATTTGTAACATAGGGCCTTTTTGGTGTGCGTGGAGGATAATCTAGAGATATTAAAAGAAAAGCAATGGCAAGAGAAGGGGGATCGAAGTATGATGTACCTGGAAAAAGCCATCTTCCTCGCAAGCATGGTGGATTTCTTCAACTATCCTTGTTCTGTTAGGGACATCCAGGTCCTGGAGATCCACCACCGGAATGCTCTCAGAGTAAGACACCTCAGACAGGTGGGGGCGTTCACTGGGAGGCAAGATATATTTATCTTTAACTTGAAGATGATTTATTCCATTGGACAACAGCTTTTCGACAGCATTCACATCCTGGGTCAGGACATCTTCTATTGTAGACGGCATATTTCTTTCTCGAGTGCTATAAAATTGGCAGTGGCACCTACCTATTGCAGTGCAAAACTAAGCTTCGATTTGCACACCAGAAATAGGATATCGGATGATTGGCAAAAGAAGAGTGAACATTTAAGTGTGTGCGTGCAGATCTCTGCAAATGAATTGAAAATACATCCCCATGTTAAAGTTTTCAATATACACTATACAGTTTTACTACTATTTTTTACTCTCTTTATTTTAATTTTCAGAATCGAAAGAGAGGATGAATTGTGTTTAATAAATAGCAAAAGAATTTAAAAGAAGAATTATAAATTCTGATTATGTCGTTCAGATTCATAGCAAGAGCCAATTGGCATCATTTTCAATTTTCTGAATGTGCTACGCATGGCTGTAGCAGTGCACAAGTTAGCCCAAGCAATGAATATTTCACAAGAGTTGCAGGCTTTGGAAGACAAGTCAGAGTGGAAAATGAGAATCCTTACAAGGTCTGGGCCATCCACATAATGTACAAAGTTCGGAATTTTAGGCTATATCAGTGGTTTTGTAAGGGTTTTTGAGGTGTTTCGATGGATTTTATTTTTGTTATTTGCTTCTTTGGATTTCTTCAAAGACCATGTAATAATCCTATTGATGGTAGAGCTACACGCTGGTAACTGTCCCTGGGCTTGGTATTTGATGTTCTGTAAACTTGTCTGCTTTTTGATTTGGATCTCTGTTGTTCTTGATGAGCTATTTGTTGATCTCTATAATTGCAATCTGAATATGCACTATACGGTTTTACTATCTCATCGTTATGGTTTCTTCCATAAGTGTTTTTAAAAATGACATGTTTCACGAAATAGTTTTGGTTTCTGATGTCACATAGACACTTTTGTTTGGTTCAACTATTCTGTAATGGTCCCCTGCATAAGGGGGTTGGGTTTTTATGTCAAGTCTCTGTATCATAAGGTTTGTTCTGTGACTGCCATACTTGTCATTAATGTTGTGTAATGGGTTTCTGCATGTTCTGTTTCGAATCGATACTTTTGTAACATTGGGTTGGTTCTATTGTTTGATCACTAAATGTGTTCACATAAGGCACATGTCAATGCTATCGTACACGCAATTTTCCAATTAGTTGCCTAACGGTAGATAGGTCGGTGCTATTTTGTGTTGTAATTTAGGCTAGACTAGTGGTTTTTTGATGGTTGAGAGTAGGTTTAAATGTGCAAAGATTGGAATTTTAGGCTATCTAAGCGATTTTGTGATTAGACCCATCTCCAGTATCTCATGGCAACTCAAGCTCAAGCCTCAGCAAGCAACCATCAAGAGCGTTTTGAGTCTTTCTCCACCCCAGTTAAAATGCCACTCAGTTCCTGCTGCGTTAGCTCTTTTAAGTCATTCTCTTTCCTCTCCATTTTCAATTACAAGCCCACCTAAAATCTCATAAAACACTCATACTCTGTCAGTCAATATACACCCGATTCAATAACCCACAACTTCAACCCCTTTTAGATCACCTTCAAAAACCTGGGTATTTCTCAGTTGATATATGCACAACACAAAAACAACATTCTCAAGGATGTGGGTAAGCAAACTCTGTCAATGGCATCCATGCTCTTGTTCACCTCTCTGATTCAGCAAGTCCAGTTGACACCATCTTTAGCAATTACCCAAATCCTGAACTCAGACTTTCAATCCAACATGGCCTCAAAAGAGCCAGAAGCATACAAACATTAAGACCTTAAATTATTTACAAAATGTAGGCCACCATTCTACCATTTAATGGGAGAATACCATTTAATGGGAGAATAATGAGTACCCATCAACATCATTACCATAGGTTTCTCCCATAAAATGGTTTTGGGGTCAATGTCAATAGTGAAAATATCATCTACATAATAATCAACATTTTTATATCCGCTTCTAGTGGGATTGAATTTGAAGAGCCACACTTGATTCTTCTCTACCTTCACTATGTTAGGACAATTTAAGTACATATAGGTTATAGTTTTAATGTTATAGTTAATGTGTTAGGTATTAAAGTTTATGTCTTGTAACATTTTAGGAGTTACAATGTGTTTATGATGAGAGTGTACTAGGGGTCATAATTTTTAGAATTCATTGTGTTAAAAATCATATTGCACTATGGTTTACTTAATAATAGAGTTATTCCCTTAAGTATTATAAGGTAATAAATGCCATTTTTTCTTGATGGTAATAGTGGTTAGAAGTTGCATTTTGGAAGGGTTTGCAATTCTCCAAGAGTGATCAAAGTATATTATGGTTTATATGGGATATGGGACATATAAGTATTTTGACTTTCATAATGGTTTTTGGTTAAGACACATATTGTATTTGATATTATAGTGACCATAGTGGTGAAAGGTTACATTAATAAAGGGAAAAAATTAGTGGGGCTAATATATATGAATATCTAATAATAAATTCATTATAAGTATTTTTATTCTTCATGAAAGTATTTTTTGTTGTACTTGCGTTCTTCAATTTATGCCTTACAGCGTTTCCTTTGCAACATCTGGTGCAAATGCTAGTTTTAAGAAAATTGAAAAATTACATTAATTAATTTGAATTTTATTAATGTATGATAAATTTACAATTAAAAAAAAATTACATTAATTATATATCTCTGCATGATTTTATGTTAAACCTATAAAAACAATTCAATGTGTTTTCAAATTGGATTAATATTATCTCCGTACAAGTGGCTTCTAGTTTCAAAGCAAAACTTTCCTCAAAAGCTTGGACGAGGCAATGCAAGACAAATCGGTGTACTGGGGCTTTATTACCACTAGCTAATTGAAGTTGATATGATGTGATGCTCCTCCGATCGCAAGTTTCGTGCTCCATAATTCCAATTTCTTTTAATATGTAGATTAATTTTATCTTTTTTTAAGACGATTATAAATTTATAAATGTTCTCTCATATTTAAATAGAAATTAGTTTTAATTAAGAATTTTTTTAATTAAAACCATAAATATTGATATTTTGATATTGGTACTTATTAATGTTCATTTGTTTTTTTTGCATCATTACTAATCATTCATAATAAGTTAAATTTGAATGTAACATTGATTTCAATGACATGGTTATTAATATTACATTAAATTTTTTTCCATGTAATTAATCGTATAACAAAGATCGTATTGATGGCATATTATTTGTTTTTTGCAAAATGTAATCAAATGCAAATTTTGAATCATACTTGCAAATAAATAATAAAGTTACACATTGGGATAATATGCTAAAAAATACAAATCT
>APFE030539899.1:334538-351765 GCA_000404065.3 Pinus taeda | reverse complement strand
AAAGAAAAAATCAAAAAGTTAAATAAAAGGGAAATAAAATTAAAAACAAAAAATTAGTAACTAATAGAAATGGAAGTTACTAAACAACCCATAATAAGACCTCAACCAATCACCTTACAAATAAATAAATAAATAATAATAAAAATAACAAAATTGTTAAACTATGCATAAGCGTCATAACTTTTTGGTCAAAAGCAAACTAATACCCAATCAAAAGCAAAATTAAATGTCTTATACCATGCCTATGAGGTATAATGAGGCAAATAGGCAAACAAAATAAATAATATAATGAATATGTAAAATGACGCAATTTTTCATTAAAAGTGAAAAAAATGTCATCTTGGTTATATTTGTGTTCAAAGTCTTCCTAATGTAATTCATTATTCAATTTTCATACATTTTTTTTCCTTTCATGAGAGATTTTTATATTCCATATGAGGAATATATATGCTTGGCTATTTAGACAAGAAGGTTCGAAGTCATTACAAGAAATACTCATTATGTGCTCAACATGTCACATGCGAAAATTGAACATGAGTGGGGAGAATAACATCGTTTCTCACAACCACATGTGCTAAACTCAATTGACAATTTCTATACATATTTTTATTATTTTTATCTTAATAAAAATGTTAAATTATAAAATTGAGTATAATTAGATATGTAAACTAAGAAACCAGATTCGTTGAAACCCCTTGACATGTCTTGAATCAAACAAATCAAACATGATTCGGTGGGACATGTGTCCTCCGAAACGTGTCTGAGCATGTCCCATGCATGCCCGAGAAACATGCCCAACATGTGTCAATTTCAGGACACGTGTCCCCTTGAATTGTGTGCCACGCAGCCCATAAAGGTCGGTTTTGGGTCATTTCTCCCTTACTATTCATTGTCTCTATTGTTGTGGGTGTGTGGGAGCGACTAGCAAAAGGTTTGGGAGCATTTGGAGGCGATTAAAGCAACATGTAAGTGCATTTTGCTTCAATTTTTTTTGCATTTTTATTACAGCAGTTTGCATGTGTAATTTTTTTACAAGTTTCTACATTTTTTCTTTATTTTTTTACAACATTCATGGCTCAATCAAGGGCAACAAGGAAGGGGAAGAATGTCTCCATTGGAGATGCCCCTCCTGTTCCAATTTCATCAGGGTCTGCAAGTGTTCCCTCTATTGGAAGTGGGGCTGCAACAATTTCAAATGTTGAGGGAAGAATTAATTTAGAAAGACAACGGGCTCAAGAAAGCAAATATCCCTTGTGGAAGTATGTCACAAGAGAGCAAGGGTCTGGCAACAAGTCGAAGGGAGAAGGCAATGTTGTTTGGAATGCAACTATTGCAACAATCATTTCATGAGCACTTGTTACCGTGTCAAAGCTCATCTGTTAGCTTTACCAGGTTGTGGAATTGGAGCATGTACACAGGTGTCTTTAGTTAAGAGGAAGGAAATGGAAAAAGAGGCCAATGTTGGTGTGGCAAAGGTGGTTGCAACATCTAAATAAAAACAAGAATGATGATCCCCTTCCATTCTTGAGGAAATGCAACAACAAATTTCCATTTGAGAGTTTTGGTGGGGGACAAGCAGCGAAAAGAAAGGCAGTGACGTTCGGTCCAATGGACAAGATTTTTCAAAAAGAGAAAGGGGAAGAGTTTGATCTCACCACTATGCTCCTTTTCTATCATAACTTCATATCCTTTAATGTTGCATGGTCACCTTTATTTATTGAGATGTGTCAAGCTCTAACTCAACGGACTACATCAGTGTATGTGCCTCCTGGGTCAAAGAAGCTTAGAACCACATTGTTGACTAAGGAAAAGAAATAGGTGGAAAAAATGCTTGAGCCTATTAAATCAGCATGGCGAACATATGGGGTTAGTATTGTTTTTGATGGATGGACAAAACCAGCACGCCACCCACTCATAACCGTCATTGTGTCTTCCTTGAATGGTATAGTTTTCTTGAAATTAGTGGATGCACTTGGACAATAAAAGGATGCGCAATATATGGGTGAGGTGTTCATTAAAGTTATTGAAGATGTAGGTGTTGATTATTGTGTGCAAATTATTACAGATAATGCACCTCTTTGCAAGGTTGTTGGCATGGTTGTGGAAGCTAAATATCCACTAGCATTTTGAACACCTTGCATTGTCCATTCCTTGAATTTAACAATTAAATCCATTGCTTCTAATGTGCTTTGGATTGGAAGTATTATGGAAGATACACAACATATTTGCAACTTTCTACAAAATCATACAAATGCCCTCATAATCTACAAGGAGTACACCAATCTATCATTGTTGAAGATTGCAGATACACAGTTTGCCTCTTCATTCATCATGTTGAAGAGGTTGAGGGAGGTCAAGACCACCCTTGGAGCCATGGTTATTTCATAGCTTCGGTCTTTTTGGAGGAATACAGATCAAGCAACCTCAAAAAGAATGAAGGACACAATGTTAGATGATGCTTGGTGGGAGAGAGTAGATCTCTTCTTAATATCATAGACCCTATCATTGCTTTGCTATGATTTGCAGATACAGACCAACCCATCCTAGGAGAGGTTTATGAGGGATAGTATTCCATGATTGAGTTTGTGAGGACTACTATTTTACAGAGTGAGTGCCCCGAGTATGAGACATCATCAGAGGCCTTCTTCACTACCATATATGATATTCTTGTTAGCAGATGGGACAAGAACTGCACACCTTTGCATTGTTTGGCTCACTCCCTGAACCCAAAATACTACATCCATGAGTGGCTGAATGGTGGACCTTCCCGTAGATTCCCTCCTCATATGGATGATGAAATTTCGCAAGAGAGGAAGGATGCATTGAGGTGGATTTTTTAGGATAGAGCATCCCTTAATGAGGTGGAGGATGCCTTTGCAAATTTTTCCATTAGCACTGGTCGATTTGCAGGATATGATGCGATTAGAGACAAGGGGGACTCGGAATCCCTATTCTTGGCGGGAAACTCATGGGGCAACAAGCCCTCCTCTACAACAGTTAGCCATGAGGCTCATCTCTCAACTGGCTTCATCCTCTTTTTATGAGAGGAATTGGACCACATATGGGAATTTGTATAGTGTCAAGAAGAGCATGCTTGAGTAGTCCAAGGCATAGATAATGGTGTATGTGCACACCAACCTTCGTCTTATTTTTAGGCAGAGGGATGAGTGGTTGAAGGGAAAGACAAAGATGTGGGATGTATTTCATGATGATATGGGTTTGGACAGTAGTGTTGAGTTGGCATTGGCCAACTTGGATCTTGTTGAGCTAGTGCTAAACTCTGTCACTTTTGATGATGGTGATACTATTGAAGGGTCATCCTACACACCAACAGATAAAGAGATGACATTGGATAAAGACGAGGAGGATGCAATAGAAGAAAGCAGTGGTGACCATGATGATGACAGTGATGTTGATTTTGATGATGATGATTGATGACTCATGAGCTGCCTACTAGTTTGAGGCTTGTAGTTGTTTTGTATTTGCTATTTCTATTTGCCATCGACATTGCTACTACCTATGTATAATGTAACACGTTTTGATTTTGATGACTCAATGAGAAATCTACAGTTTCTTGTCTGTCACAATTGTATTTGTATGCATAATGTTACTTTGTAAAACTTGCAAATTTTAAAATTACAATGTAAAATCTCAATCTATGTTTGAATTTGTATCATGAATGAGAGTTTGTGTGATAAATATCTATTTTTAAACATAATTTTATTACTAGTAAATTATTATTATTATTTTTGGATAAGTTTATGTCCTAAGTCACTTGACATGGGCACGTTGACCCCTTGGAACAGGACATGTTAGATACATTTTATATATATATATTATCATATATATATATATATATATTATATATATATATATATATCACGTGACTTAGGATATAAATTTAACAAAAATTAATAATATTATATAGTGACTTAGGATATAAATTTAACCAAAAATAATAATAATAATAATTTACTAGTAATAAAATTATGTTTTCACCATTGTACATTATAATTTAAAATGTTGTCTTTTTTTTATGTGTGGTTCACATACACCGCTATAGCCATGGAAACTATTCAGTCAAATCCACCCAAAGGGATCACTTCCCACTGACTCATTAGCATAGGTTAACCCCGAGAGTGTCAAGGAGATTTGACCATGTGACCTCCCATTAGCAAGGTGCTTCTAACGATGAGAACTTGACCCATTGAACCAACCCTTTGGGCTATTGTCATTATAATACTAAAAAGTACACAAAATAAATAAACTATCATTTATAATATTTTTCATATGTTTGTAGGTAATATGAGAATTCTTTCTAAAAATTAAGAATTGTGTCCAATTCTATTAGCATTATATTTGTATCTTATGCCTCTTTTATTATGCATTTATGAGGGATGCATCTTGAGCAAAAAGATATTAAAAAAATAATATCAATCACCATAAAGATTGTTTTTCAAATTTAGGGGATTTAAGAATAACATAAAGTGGTTATGTAAATATGGTTGGATGTAATCTCACATTCTCTCTCCCTTGAACATGAGAGAATGGGCATGTTGAAATATGTAACTAGGTTTAGTCTTCATAATGACATATGTAATCATGATTTTATGTATTTGACGTAAAGAGAAAAAATAAATTTATTATTGTCATTCTTGAGGCATGGGTTTCATGCTCAAGGAAATTTATTTTTATAGGTCAATCACCCTTTGAGTGCTTCTAAGGCTTGTCATTGAGTCAACAAGTAAAATTGAGTCATTGTCATGTATGGAAGACCCTGTTGGGCATGTTACATATTGTAAAGACAATTTATTTGAGTCAAAGACCCTCGAAGACCTTGTCATAGTGCTACAAATAAGTCGGCCTTCAAAAGAGCAAGTCAGCCTACCTACAAGGAAAATTCAACCTATTAGGGCACTCAAAGAAGCCTATATATAAGAGGGAAGTCGACCACATTTAGAGACTATCCAAGCATCTCACAGCAAGTTCGATCAAGTGAATAAAAGGAGCCCTAAATCAACAAAGAAGAAGAATATCTAGCAAAGAAGAATTTGATTTTTGGGAATAGTTTTGGGCCGTCATTCTCACACATGCAAAGGAGAACTAGGGCACATTAAGGTGCAACAAGTTCAAATTGCAGTTGTCAAAGAGAGTGGAGTTTTGGGTCAAAAAAATTCTCCTTTGCAAGCCGAATTGATAAGGAGAAGAAGTCATCTCAAGTGAAGGAGAGAGGAGGACAAAATCACCATAATTCTCTCACACGTGCCAGCTAGGGTTTCTGCAGTAGGGGCCAAAATTTGCAGGTCGAAATTGCAGTCTAAGTTTGTAGGGCCGAAGTTGAGGACGAAGAAAAAATTGCAGTAGCATCAAGGCAAGGTTGACTTGGCAAGAAGAGGAAAGATTTGACTTGGCCTTGAAGGAGTCTTGGTCGAGGGTCATAGGTCTTGGAATTCGTCATTTGAAGTTCTATAAGAAGAGAAGAGTTCTTGTGGGTTTTCCTCTCAAGAGGAGATGTTTTGGCCCTGGCTGATCACCCATATCTTGTGTCCTCTTGTCTCATTGTTCTTTATTGTTTGGTAGTTGTTTGATGATAAGAACACTAACTATAATCAAGTGAAAGAGGAAGCTAATCAAGTTAAATAAAAATACATCACAAGCAATTATCAAAGAAGAGAAATCACCTAATCTAGATGCCCTAGATTTCTCAACATGGAAATCAATCATCGACTTTGGATACATTGATAATTGTTAAAATGGAAATGGTCAATGATAAATTGCTAAGTTGTAATGGCTTCTTCTGTGAATTGTATAAGGTTGCAACGGATTTTGTTGGTCCTGACATGGTATAAGTGTACAAGAAAGTCAACCAAAATAGTCTTTAGTGGGCACATAAACAAAGGAATAATTGGGTTTAATCCCAAACCTAGTGACCTAAAACTCATTATTAGTTGGAAGCATATAACCTCACTCAACATCTCCCACAAAAAAGAGCATATCTTGTAGGCTAAGATAGTGCAAGGAGATATGTATATTTTATTCTAGGATGCCTCATTTTCGGTAATTTCATTACTATTTGGGAGGGAATGGAATAGCCTTGACAACGACCCCATTTCCATCAACACTGACTTTGAAAAGAACTATGACAAAGTGGAGTGGCCTTTCATTATGGACATGCTTAAGGATCTTGGGTTTGGATAAATTTTCTTGAGGTTTGAGAAGTTGGTAGAGGCCCAAACCTATTTGTCCATTAATCAACATGAGTTTTAGGAAATTGAACTATTTAACTCGATCCATCAATGTTATTTTATGGCCCCTTCTATGTTGTTGGAAAAAGTAACTATGTTCGGTCTTCAATAATGTACTTGAGTCATTATGTAATGTACTTGTCAAAAGAATAAAGAAAAGAATTTTTATTGTTGTAACAATGACTTATTAAAGCATGGGTTTCATGCTTGGGTCATCATTATATTATTCAAAGTCCCCATTGTGGACTCCCAGGATTAATATTGAGTTTATAGGGTCATTGTGTATTTGAAGAGACCCTTCTTGGACTGTCGAATCATGTAAAATGATTTTGTCTCAAGTCAAATATGAATTATGTGTCCTCTACATCATGTCGGCCTAAGGAACCCCATTCGACCCACTAGAAGCCTATAAATTGAAGGAGTTCGAAGTCATTTGAAGAACCCACTCTCAAGCAAGTTTGATATCTCAAGAAGAGTTGGAGAAGTGCAAAGTTTGTTGACGGAAGGACCAAAGAAGTGCAATTTTGGGAGAGTCTCTAGAGAAGAAGAAAATCAAACTTTTGGTGCCTCTCTCTCTCTATTTCATGGTATGGGTTGGGAGATCGAAGTTTTCTAAGATTTCGTTGCTGCCAAAATATGTTGCCTAGTCGAAGTTGCTGGAAGTGGTCGAAGATCTTGGAGGATAACATGGTGTGGGGGGGGGGGAGTTTGGTCTTGGTCTAGGGTAAAGAGTCTCAAAGGAAACTATTGAAAGGAAGAATTATCTTGACTGGGTTTTCCCCTCTAGGGGGGGTTTTCCCTGGCATGTGCCTATATCTTGTGTCTTTGCTTTGTGATCTTCATATATGTATAATTTCTTGATGAAAGATAAGATAATAAAGAAGTAAAAGAAACCAACACAATCACAAGTAATTATCAAGAAAGGAGAATCAAACCCAATATAATATCCTTGATCTCCAACATGGTATCAGAGGTAAGGTCAAGAGAATTCGAATATCACTTTGTTGACATGGATTCTCCCTCTATGGTGAACTACATAAGTTTGGGTTTCAACTCTATTGGAAGATGGATCAAGAAGATCATCTACTACTTATTCAACAAAGTCAAAAGTCAAGGATTCTTGGTTGCCCTTATAGGTTCTCTTACTGATGACAATGCATGGATCATTGATAGTGGAGCATCGAGGCACATGACGGGTGAAAGTAGGCACTACACACACTATCAAAGGATTCATCCTCTCATGCAGTGGAATTGGGTGACAACAAAAGTTATGTTGTTAGAGGCCTAGGATCTACATCATTGAATTTGGACAATGGATCGACGCTGCATCCCAACAACATTCTCTATTTTCCAGGTTTGAAAAAGAATTTACTTTCTATTTCTTGTTAAGAAGATAAAGGGGAAATAATTGCTTTTGTTGATGGAAAAGAATTGCTTTGGGGAAAGAACTCTAGTATTGATGAAGCTAGGGTTATTGGAGTTTGTGAAGGAAGTCTTTATCGGGTTATCACTCCATCTCTGTTAGGTCCCTATAATACTAGTGTATTCCCCCATTATTATTTACATTGTAGCCCTTATTGTTATTTTTGTGCCCAAGTTGTCCCCATATTGTTATTATTGTGCCCCACAAAACCTCACTATTGTTATTGTTGTGCCCTTACATTATTATTTTTATGTCGACTCTGATTATATTGTGACCCCTTAGACTCCTATATATAGAAATGAGGTTTTGTCATTTGAACCATCCAAGAATTATTCATTTGTGTAACGTAAAGGAGGTTTCCCCCTCAAAGAGGCTGATTTTGAAGTCGTTTATCTACCTTTTCTATATTTTTGTGAGTTGGTTGCATAACATTTGGTATCAGAGCTTTGGATTCTAAGGTTTCACTACTTCAAATAGGTCCTCGTGGAATTTTCACTATAACTTTTTTTTTCTAAGAAGCTGAAAAGAAAACCATTTAAGACGAAACCTTGATGAACATCGTGCCCGAATTTTAGATCTTGTCTCACTATATTTTTGGAGATATGATCCAAGGAAGTTAGAGTTTTTGCAGGCTCCCGAATTCCATCTGAAACATGTGACCTCGGGAAAATTATCATAACTTTCTGTCTAAGCATCAGATTAAAATTTCATAAAAAGTAACTGAAAGAGGATGGATTGTAGTTTGTTGGGTATCGTTTTCAGGTCCGAATGTCGAAATAGTGACATGTGGCACTTCGTACAAGTTCGCTCTACTGAATCATTCTATAATCAGGTCATTGTGGGAGATTGGGCATAACGCTTTCTTGGAGAATCCAATCTCTATCTAATTTGTGGGGTTGGAAAGAGGACTCAAAGGGCTACCACAAGATGAAATTTCATACCTTGGAGATCTGTCATTACTGATATACAATAGATTCAATATCGAGCTCCTACAAAGAAAGAAAAAAGGCGTGTATTTTTTTAAAATTTGCATAAGTTTTGTTTGAAAAAATAATTTGAAGTGATTCAAAGGGCATATTGAAGCATAATACTCATTAATTGATGCCTCGAAGAAAGAAAATGGAAACACCTAGTAAGAAACCTGAAAGTTATATTGTGACGCATGAAGAAAGAAGAAGAAATGCAACATGATATATCAAAATTACGAGACCAAGTGCTACAATTTTCGCTCTCACAAAGAGTAACCAAAATGAAATGGAAGCTAAGATGGATGGTTTGAAGAATAGATTAAAATCAGACATGGAAGGATTGAAGAATGGCATGAAAGCTAATATGGATGACATGAAAGCTAATATGGTTGACATGAAAGATAATATGGAAGATTTTAAGAATGGTTTAAAAGCAGACATGCAAGGTTTCAAGGAAGGTTTGACAAGGTTGCTACAAGAAATGCTTTCTAATGATGAAAGGGTATTAGATGAAGCTCATGATGAGAACAAAAGAAATGTTAATCTTGATTTCATAGACTCTAACATTGGATTGAAGACCCACCATGTTCCAAAGATCGATGTGAGGAAGTTTGATGGCAAGGATCTCGTAACATGGATAGTACAGATGGAGCAATATTTCGATCTTCATAATGTGCAAAACACACAAAATATATGCATTGCAACTTTATATTTGAAACCAAATCAATTTGTATGGTATCGATGGCTTTGCTCTCATAAAAAATTTGTCGCTTGGTCAATTTTTTATGGAGGAAATGATGGCACATTATGAGGATACAAAGAGAAACACCTTCTTTAGTCAATTGATAAATCTCAAACAAAAGGATTCAATGATGGAGCACATTGCGGACTTCCAAAAATTGAATATAAGGGTAAATGACATTCCAAAGGAGCATAGGATTGATGTGTTCATAGGGACCTTAAAGGATAACATCAAACATGAAGTTCGCCTTTGGGAACCTGATTCATTGGAAAAGGCATTCAGCTTGGCAAGAAAAATTGAAAGCAAAATTATGGCATAAGGAAGCCTACCGCTCACAACTATAGAGATGGAAGTGTTGTTTCCCCTAGCCTTCCATAGCCTACAAGGTTGGCACCACAAAAATTGGAAGAAAAAAGAGCAAAAGGGCTTTGTTATAATTATAATAGAAAATACACTAAAGGTCATAAGTGTGTTGAGAAGAAATTATTTTACATAGATTGTGAAGAGGAGGAAGAAAAGGAACAAGAAACGTCAAAAGAAGAGGATATACACCAGGGACCAACCCTAGAGAGAGAAGAAATGAATCCAACCATATATTGTAATGCATTGGAAGGAGTTACCACACCTCAAACTCTCAAGATAGAAGGACATATCAAGAAGAAAAATGTAATAGTGTTGATTGATTCGAATAGTACCCATAATTTTATTCATTGTAAGATAGCAAAGGAATTGAATTGCTTTCTATATCCAGCACCAGAGTGTCAAGTGATGGTTGCGAATGAAGGAACCATAAATTGCTCTGCAAAGTGTCATAATATCAAGTTATCCATGGGAGAATATGTATTGAATAGTCCAATGCTTTCTATTCCAATGGGTGGTGCTAATGTTGTACTAGGAGTCCAATGGCTACAATCTTTGGGTACAATGGCTTTTAATTTTCAAGAATTTTTCTTGATTTTTTTTTTGGAAGGAAAGGAAGTCGAATTAAGGGGTATTGCAAGGAAATCGAGAAAGATAATCAAGTCTAACGACATGACAAAGCTTCTAAAAAAAGAACAATGAGGCATAATTGCACAATTATGTTCACTTGAGGTTCCCACATCGAAATCATTTATTTCTCCAGATCTCCAAAAAGTCTTGGACAATCATTCCAAGGTATTTGAGACTCCCAAAGGCCTCCCACCTATTCGTGATCATGACCATGCTATTCATTTGATTCCAGGAAGTGTTCCTCCAAACATCAAGCCTTACATATATCCCTATGCCCAAAAGAGTGAAATTGAACATATGGTTGCAGAAACGCTAGAGGCTGGTATAACTCAACCTAGTCAAAGTTCTTTCTCTGCTCCAGTAGTATTGGTGCACAAGAAGGATGGATCATGGTGCACATGTCCAGATTATAGGGAGCTCAACAATATCACTATTAAAGATAGATTTCCCATTCCAATCATTCATGAATTATTGGATGAATTACATGGAGAAATTTACTTCACCAAGTTGGATCTTCGTTCAGGATATCATCAAATCAGAATGAAGATTGAAGACATTTTGAAAACAACATTTAGAACTCATGAGGGTCATTATGAATTCTTGGTCATGCCTTATGGCCTATCAATGCACCTTCTACATTTCAAGGTTTGATGACTTCCATTTTCAAATCCTTCCTTAGAAAAATTGTGTTATTATTTTTTGATGATATACTTATCTACAACAAGTCTTGGAATGATCATGTTCAACATGTTGACAGGGTGCTCAAACTATTGGAGGAGAAACAATTATATGCAAAAACCTCCAAATTTTTATTTGGAGTATAGGAGGTGGAATATCTGAGTCATACTGTATCTCATGAAGGTGTTAAGTTAGACCGTAGAAAAATTAAAGCCATTAAGAAATGGAAAATTCCCACATCCATAAATCATCTGCGATGATTTCTCGGGTTGATAGGGTATTATCGCAAGTTTGTTAAGAATTATGGGATAATAGCATCACCTCTAACAATATTACTGAAGAAAGATGCATTTTCTTGGACTCCAAAAGCAAAGATGGCCTTTGAACATCTTAAAGAGGCAATGTGCCAAGCACCGGTATTAGCTACACCAGACTTCACAAAAATCTTTATTGTGGAATGTGATGCCTCAGGAAATGGAATTGGTGTTGTTTTAATGCAATAAGGAACACCCATTTCTTTTGAAAGTTGTGCAATCAAAGGAAAGTATTTACACAAAGTTATTTATGAGAAGGAAATGTTGGCAATACTACATGCACTTAAGAAATGGCGACCTTACCTAATGGGAAGGCACTTCAAGGTAAAAACAGATCATGATAGTCTTAAATGCTTTTTAGAACAAATATTATCTCCAGAAGAGCAACAAAAATGGGTCATAAATATGTTGCGTTATGACTTTGAAATCATCTACAAAAAAGGGAAGCAAAATGTTGTTGGAGATGCACACTCAAGAAAGGACGAGAATGTGGAAGCATTGTTTTGTGCCATTTCTATTATCCAATCAGATTAGATAAACAAAGCAAGGGATGAATGGAATAATGACGAAGAAGTGTGGGCACACATTCAAAAGTTGTAGCAAGATCCCAGTACCTCTGATGCATTTAGCTGGAAAAATGATTCGTTATGGTACAAAGATCGCTTATTCCTCTGTAATAATTCCCAACTCAATGATGATGATGATGGTTACCGTCCACTGAGACCAAATTGGTCTATCGGACCTATAATTTTCTTTCTTATTTTCTAATTGTCTGGCTCCTTGTCTTTCTTGGCAAGATTGGTGTTGTAGCTTTCTTTTTCTTCTCTACCGCCTTCCAACTTTCTTTATCTTGCATCTCCTTCATCTCTTCTGATTCTTGGGAGATTGGTGTCTTAGCTTCGCAAACAAAATATTCTTCTCGAATTGCACACCTCTCTCTTAAGAGGGCACTCAGGATTTTTTAAAACTTACCACAGGGTTAAGAAGGAATATTTTTGGGATGGCCTTAAATCTTATATTCAAAAGTTTGTGGCGGAATGTTTAGTTTGCCAACAAAATAAAGTTGAAACAATTAAGACCCCGGGTCTGTTACAACCTTTATCCATTCCAAATCAACGTTGGGAGGAGGTTTCAATGGATTTTATCACAGGTCTACCCAAGTCTGAAGGAAAGGGTGTCATCATGGTGATAGTTGATAGACTTACCAAGTATGCACACTTTTGTGCATTATCATCCATTTAAAGCCAGTACATTTTCTATTGCATTTATGGAAATAATACAAAAACTGCATGGAAACCCAAAAATTATTGTAAGTGACAGAGATCCCATTTTCACTGGAAATTTTTGGACGGAATTATTTTCTTTTTTGGATACTCAGTTAGCTCATAACTCATCTTATCATCCTCAATCTGATGGGAAAACTGAGATAGTGAACAAATGTTTGGAAGTATATCTTCATTGCTTTGTAACTGATAAACAAACACAATGGTTTGAGTGGTTGCCTCTGGCTGAATGGTGGTATAACACTTACTTCCATATTGCAACAAAAATGACCCCATTTATGGCACTTTATGGATATCATCCATCATCCATTACATCATATTTAAGAGAAACTTCTAAGGTTCAAGCAGTGGAAGATCACATCGAGCATCAACAACAAGTTCTTCAACTCTTAAAGGATAAGCTCACTTTGGCACAAAATAGAATGAAACAACAGGCAGATCAACATCGCAGTGAAAGAAGTTTTGATGTAGGTGACTGGGTATTTCTATGAGTACAACCATACAAACAAATGTCCCTCAAGCAAGCTAAGAACAATAATAAATTATCACCAAAGTATTATGGTTCGTACAAGGTGTTGCAAAATATTGGTACAATGGCATACATATTGGAGCTTCCTGCATCTTCCCAAGTGCACCTAGTTTTCCATGCTTCATGCTTAAAGAAGGTTATAGGTGACAAGCTCACAGTTCAAACAATATTGCTAGAACTTGATGAGGAATGGAAAATCATATTGGAACCTGAAGCAGTCACAGAAACAAGAACTCGACAACTATAAAATCGATCAATTTCAGAGTATCTCATCAAGTGGAAGAACTTACTTGCTGAAGATTCCACATGGGAGGATAAGAATTTATACAAAAACATTTAGAACTACTCAAACGTTGAGGACAACGCTTTTTTGAAGCAGAGGGGCATGTTAGGTTCCTATAATACTAGTGTATTCCCCCATTATTATTGACATTGTAGCCCTTATTGTTATTGTTGTGCCCATGTTGTCCCCATATTGTTATTATTGTGCCCCATAGAAGTCCACTATTTTTATTGTTGTGCCCTTACATTATTATTGTTATGTCAGCGTTGATTATATTATGATCCCTTAGACTCCTATATATATAAAGGAGGCTTTTTCATTTTAATTATCCAAGAATTGTTCATTTGTGTAATGTAAAGGAGGTTGACCCCCGGAAGAGGCTGATTTTGAAGTCATTGATCTATCTTTTCTATCTTTTTGTGAGTTGGTTGCAGAACAATATCCTCAAGGTCTATTTCATATGGAAATAAGTCCCATTGAAGTATGGCATCGAAGGTATGGCCATCTTCATTATAGGGTCATCCCTACTCTTAGTTAATTGGTTCATGGTATTCCTAATATGAAGTTAGACCATGAAGGTGTGTGAAAGGGATGTTCTTTGGGGAAGCATACTAGAAATCCATTTCATCATAGTGAATCTAGATCTAAAGAAATATTAGATCTCATCCATTCCAATGTATGTGGGCCCATGTCTGACAAGACACTTGGAGGTCATCTCTACTATGTAACATTCATTGATGACCATTCAAGGAAGACATGGCTCTACCTACTCAAAACTAAATATGAAGTATTTGATAAGTTCAAGGATTTTAAGGTTGAGGTGGAAACCCTAACCAAAAAGAAGATAAAGACTCTAAGGTATGACAATGGTAGGGAATACACCTCTAAAGAGTTAAATGCATACTGTAAAAATGCAGGTATTAAGAGGGAGCTCATTGTTCCCTATTCTCCTGAAAAAATGGATTGGCCGAAAGGAAGAATAGGTCAATTGAAGAAGACATTTGAACTATGCTCCTTGATCAAGATCTACCGAAGTTCTTATAGGGTGAAGCAATGATGACTGTGTTGGAAATAATACTGAGAGGGGGGTGAATCAGTATTATCAAATCTATAATTTTATTTCCCAAACATATTTATATACGCCACATCAGTGAAGTGAACTGTCGTGTACACACGACTGTACTTAAAGCAACCAGCGTATATGTAGAGAACTTTAGATTTAGACAATTTATCATGTATTGAGCTTAAACCAGTATATCAGAGATTTATTAGATAGTGCAGTAAAAGCAGAATAAAGCATCACACATAAGCAACACACATGAACACCAAGATAAATGGTGGAAACCCAATGTGGGTAAAAACCACCTGTTGCTATCGTCTTTGGCTTCCTCTAAATAATAAGAAAATCTGTTTACAATCTTGTACTAGTGCAGACTCATACCAGTACGCAGGCACCCACTTGTAGAAGGCTACAACCTTCTCTCGTTCTCCAGCTACTATTGGAAGGGAGCTACAACCCCCTAGCTCTTGTACTAGCCAATATGTTTACTAGTATGTAGGTGCCAGCCTACAAAAAACTCCACTCTTCCACTAGGGATCACGTTTCATGAATTTTCAGGCTGGATACTTCTGGAACACCACAATCTGAAGGCCACATTTCATCCAATTTTCATACTAGACCCATCAACAACATTGAAACTCAGAAAATCATAACTGCAATACAATCATCAAATACATCTGCATCAACCAATCACTGAAACTCAATCATCACTTTCTGAATCAACCACAACTGAATCAATCAATCACTCGACAACCCATAATCACTAAAGAAAATCACAATCAATCAATCTCATCATTCAGAACATTTTCACCAGAAAACAGTCACCAGAACTCTGCAACAACAAATAGAAACAACTAAAACTTTAAACATCATACTTCATAAGGTATACGCTACTTCCATGTGTCGAACCAACGTGTATACGCATTTTTACCAAAGGGAACCAGCGTACAGATATGTTACTTTGATATGCTGAACCAGCGTGTATACGCTCTTTTACTAAAGCGAACCTGCGTATAGATCTGTACATGCTAACTTAAAACATCACAACTATTCCAGACTTCAGCCATACCCAGATCATCACATTTACAGAATAAAACAGGTGTCAGTATTCAAATCTAGACTGTTCAAAATCAAACCACATAATGATAATACTCTGAAGCCTTTATGATCCCAGTCCATCAACCTTCATCAGCCATATAGGTGCATCCTTAGTTCAGATCAAGCAAACCATCAGAAGCTCATTAACCTGCATATATGATCCAACACTTTGTAAGATATTCAAATCCTTGCACACCCTTGGCCTAATGATCTTCTCCTCCTTATATAGTTTTAGGCATTTTTCAATACCATGGACCAAAACTACTTAGGACCAATACCTTGGACCAAATACCTCGGACCAATCAAATACCCTGGACCAAGAAATACCTTGGACCAAAAAATTTTGGTTTTCCAAGATATATGCGCTTTTCCTTCAGTGAAGGTGTGTGTGTACGTATACGCTTCTTTTGTTCAGTAAACCTACGTGTATAAGCAGCTTGGACAAGGTGAACCTACATATGCCTCTCTTTCTTCAATCTTTGGAGTCGGATATGTAATTCTTTGTTGTTAACCTACTGCACTGTGATCTTTCATCTGAGTGAGTTGCCATCAAGGACAACACCTGTATCATAATGCCAACAATCTCCCCCTTTGGACTTGATGGCAACAACAACACCAATTCACTCTCCCCCTTTGACTTCAAAGGCAAAGAGTGGACCAAGATATTTTCTCCCTTTGACATACATTATGTTGTTCATGCTCCCCCTGAGTACATGATGAATTCTCTGATTGAGCTCCCCTTTTGTACATGCTGAGATGCACTGAAACGGTCCATGCTCCCCCTGAGTATGAGCAGAGTCTGCAAAAAATATTTCTAAAAGAATAACATGACTTTATAACTCAACTATGTGAGGATGACCTTCCTATCACCAATGGCTCATACATACATCCATCTCCCAACCAAGTGGGGATATACCAATTGTTTATACATGACAGAAACAATAAACATTACATCATCCATCCCATGTAAAGTGGGGATTACATCATTTGTCCAAGAGGACTCATTCAAATGTATGAGAAGACATGTCACATCCTAGAGTTTTACATGACTTAAGCAACAAATGGTATAAATATTTGAAGCCATAGTTAGACTCAGCAACCATAACGCCAACAACGCTGAATATACGTGAAGGCTAATGCTCCTCCTGAACCTGTGCTACCTGTGCATTGTTAACAAGTCAATGATCAAGGTATCTTTGTCAGTTAGATAAAAATTAATGAACAAATCATATTGATAGACATTAATCATCAATATCAGTCGCACCTATATTAGAGCCTGCCCCACTGTTTTTCTTGTCTAAAAAACATATATGCTCCTTGACCCACAGAAACCCGCGTGTGTACGCGACTATACTCCATGAAACACACGTATAATAACCTTTCTCTGAAAAATTAAATTTAACAACAGGATGATGTAGCAACTACTCCCAACTTTTGTCTAAGATATTCAAATGTTTGTCTGGGTAGTGATTTAGTGAATATATCAGCAACATGTTCTTTGGAGGGAACATACTCCAATTTGACCTTTTGTTCAAGCACTTGTTCACGTAGAAAATGGTATTTGATGGGTATGTGCTTGGTCTTGGAGTGCATGACTGGATTCTTTGAAATACT
>APFE030539899.1:320572-334443 GCA_000404065.3 Pinus taeda | reverse complement strand
GCACTTGTATTATCACATAGAATGGAGATGGGTGGAGTACATGTGATCTGAATGTCTTGCAAGGTTTGCATCATCCAAAGTAGTTGTGTGTGGCAAGATGCAGCAACCACATATTCTGCTTCAGATGTAGATAAAGCAATTGAACTTTGTTTCTTGCTGAACCAAGACACTAACCTGGAACCCATACCGAATGCACTACCACTAGTGCTTTTTCTGTCATCAATACTTCCTACCCAATATGCATCTGTATATGCATGAAGAGTAATATTTGTATCTCTAGGATACCATAAGCCAAAGTTCTCAGTTCCTTGAAGATATTTGAAAATACTTTTGACTTCCGAAAGGTGTGATTTCTTTGGATTTGCTTGGAATCTTCCAACTATTCCTATTGCATGCATGATGTCAGGTTGGGTACCTGTTAGATAAAGCAGATTGCCAATCATGGATCTGTAAGTTGGTTGATGTACTATTGTTGATTCATCATTTGAGTTGAGACTGCATCCTATTACCATTGGGGTACATACAGGGTTAGAATCTTCCATGTCGTACCTTTTCAAGATCTGTTTGAGATAGTTGGTTTGTGAAAGAAAAATACCATCTTTATTTTGTTGAACTTGTAGACCAAGAAAATAGGTAAGTTCACCAAGCAAGGACATTTCAAATTCTTGCTGCATTACTGAAGCAAAATTCTGACTCATGGATTCTTCTTTACTACCAAAAATGATATCATCAACATAAACAACAATACTTAGCAATTTATCAGTTTCAATCTTTGTATATAGATTGCTATCTGTTGAACCTTTCGTAAAACCTTGTTGGTGTAGATATTTGTCAAGGCGGTAATACTAGGCCCTTGGAACCTGTTTCAGACCATAGAGAGCCTTTTTGAGTCTGCATACAAGTTTTGCATCCTTTCCAAGAATGAATCCTTCTGGTTGTTCAATATAAACTTCTTCTTCTAAATCTCCATTAAGGAAAGTAGATTTTACATCCATTTGGTATACTTTGAATTTCTGGAAGCTAAAAAGAGCAAGAAACATCCTTATGGCTTCAAGTCTAGCAACATGTGCAAAAGTTTCTTCAAAATCTATACCTTCTTGTTGAACATACCCTTTACAAACAAGTCTGGTCTTGTTTCTAATGACTTCTCCATTTTCATTCAGCTTATTTTTTAATATCCATTTAGTTCCTATAATATTTTTATCATGAGGTCTAGGAACTAATTCCCAAGTATTATTCTTTTCAATTTGCTCAAGTTCTTCATTCATGGCCTTGACCCAACATTTATCTTTGCATGCTTTACTTGCATTTTGAGTTTCAGTGGAGGATAGTAATGCTAAATAGCTTGAGGTTTCTGTAATAGTTCTTCTTGTCTGTACACCTACCTCTTTTTCCCCTAAAATTTGAGTTTCTGGATGATCTTTCTGAACATACCTAGATGGAGTCTTTTCTTCTACCGTTATCTCTTCTTCTAGTGCTTCATTGGTTTCTTCTTCAATATCATTGTGATTTGATGTGGGAAAATAATCCCCATCTTCTTCATTGTTATAATCTTCTATTTTTATATGTTTTGGATTTTTGCATGCTTCATCAACTACAACATCAGTACTTTCAACAATTTTCCAAAGTCTTTTATTATAACATTTATACCCTTTACTTCGGGAAGAGTAATCAAGAAGAATACCTTCATCTGCTCTGGGCTCAAACTTACCAAGTTTCTCATCAGTCCTTTTGATATGACATTTGCTTCCAAAAACTTAAAGTATTTTACAGTAGGAGTCTTACCGTACCAAAGTTCATGTGGAGTTTGAGTGCTATTTACCCGAACATTTTCTTGGTTGAGAATAGTTATGGCAGCGAATGCAGCTTCACCCCAGAAGGTTGCAAGAGTTCCAGATTCATCTAGCATAGCTCGAGCCATTTGTTGAACAGTTCTGTTTATTCTTTCTACCACTCCATTTTGCTGAGGAGTCCTTGCGGTGGAGAATTGCCTTTTTATCCCATGTTTTTCACAAAAGTCAAAGAATTAATCTGAGGTAAATTCCCCTCCTTGATCAGATCTGAGGCATTTGATTTTTCGATCTGGTTCATTTTCAACCAAATCTTTGAAATCTTGGAACTTTGCAAATGCTTCATCTTTATGCTTTAGAATACCTATCCAACACATTATGGAAAAATCATCAATGAACAAAATAAATTATTCTTCTCCACGAGGTGACTTTTTCCTTGATGGTCCACATAAATCAGTATGGACAAGTTCAAGAGGCTTACTAGCTAACCCTTCTTTTTCAATGAAGTGAGCTCTGGTTTGCTTACTGATTTGACATGGTTTTCATATTGTATTTTCATGGATGCTGATATCTGGAAGATCACGAACAGCCTTGAATCTGCATGCTTTTCTTATTTGAGAAAATTTTAGATGTCCCAATCTTTTATGCCACAACGATTTTTCATCATCTTTGCTTAGATAGAACTGTTGTTGCCCTCCCTTGAGTATGTATAAATTGTTTTGAGTTCTTATACCTTTGATCACAATCTCTCCTGTATCAAGTTCATGAACAACACATCCTTTTGATCGAAACACCACTTCGTTTCCTTGATCACACATTTGACTGACATTCAACAGGTTATGCCTTAAACCGTCTACATACATAACATTTCCAGCTTTAACCTTTTCTTTCAAGAAAACAGAACCTTTACCTTTTATGACAGCAGGAGATTCATTTCCAAATGAGACATTCTTTTCCTTTTCTAAGGCATTATATGAATGAAGTTTTTCTTTGTCATCTGTCATGTGTTTGGAGCATCCATTTTCGATGTACCACTGATTTTCTTGTCCTTCTGCATACAAGGCTATACCACATCTTTCTGTTTGAGATTCTTTCCTTCTCCATATCTTGGGATTTAATGGTGTTTGCTTCTTTTGAGATGTTTGCCATATATTGCTCCTGCATTCAGATTCTTCATGACCAAATTTGTTACAGATTGAGCATTCTATTACATTTTCAAGAGGAGAAAATTTATTATAGGAACTTCCCTTGATCCCTGTTGCATTCTTATGATTTCGTGCTTCTCTAGTCATGATGGTTTTGTAAGAAATGCATTGAGCAGCTTTGTGCCCAAAATTATGACATGAAAAACATTACCCATTAAAGAAGTTCCTCCGACTATCGAATCTATTGACCTGGTGATTGTAGTTTCTATTGATATTCATCTTTGGAGAAAATTGAGTATGATTTTCCTGCAGTTGGTTGTGGCTTCTATTCATCCTTGGAGTAAAGTGAGTATGATTTACCTGATGATCAACTTTATGCCTTTGCTGACGATTGTCATACTGTTCACTGGTCTTTGCTGCATCAAGATAGTTTTTAGTGGAGGTTGACGGCTTCTGTGATTGAGATGCTTCTTCAATATATCCAAGACCTGTCTTTATCAGAGGAGAATGCTACACTTTGATAATTTCATTTAAAGTTTCTAATCCTTTAGCAAATCTAAGATTGAGAGATTTCGTTTTCTTAAGATCATTTCTTAGACCCACAATTCCACATTCTAGTTTTTCATTGTGTTTTTCTTTTTCAACAAGTTGGTATGTCAAGGTATCTATAATCATATTCTTTTCTTCTAAACATATTTTGAGTTTAGAGATTTCTTCATGAAGGTCATCCTCTTCTAAAGCATCCCAAAAATTATCATCGTCATAAGCCATTAGAAGTCTATAATCATTACTATTTTCATCTTCATGACTATTTGATAAACCATCGCTATCTTCATGAGTATAGTAACTCCTTTTATTTACAACTTGTTTTCTATTCCATTTTGCATATTCCTTCCCTTTTTCACATTTATCTTTATGAGGACATTTGGTAGCATAATGACCGACTCTGCCACAGGCAAAGCATTTGAAGGGTAGCTTACCTCTAAATCTTCCGAAACCCCGTTGAATTTTCTTGACAAAGTTTACCCCATCTTCTTCTTCTGAAATATGTCCGGATTCATTGTGTTCTTCCTTTCCTTTTGTTGAAGCTTTAAATGCGGCTTCTCTCATATCTGATGGTCCTCATTTTCTCATCTCAAAGGCAATTAAGATTTTGTGAAGCTGTGTCATAGTGATAGTCTGCAGATCCTATTTTTCTTCTATGGCAGAAACTTTTGATTCAAATTTAGCATACAAGGATCTCAAAACTTTCTCAAATAAGGTAACTTCCTTTATTTCTTCACCCAGATTCTTCATATAATTAACAACCTCATCTCTACGTAAGAAGTAACTAGCTATACTTTCATCACTGTGCATCTTCAGAGTTTCATACTGAATTTTGAGGGTTTGAAGCTTAGAACATTTTACCTGAGAGTCTCCTTCATAGCTTAGAATGATTTTGTCCCATATTTCTTTGGCTTATTTGAGTTGCATGCCTTTGACAAATTCTAGTTGTGACAGACTTCCCAATAAAGTATTGACAACTCTGGCATTGGTTTCATATTACTTTTTACCTACCGTATCTGTAGGAATTGTTGTTAGAAATGTATATCCTCCTTCCACAATTTCCTATACATCCATTCCAAGTGATTGTAGATAGGTTGTGGTTCTTATTTTCCAATAAACAAAATTGCTCCCATCAAATATTGGCGGTCTGATGGATCCCACGCTTTCTTGATTACTCATGATGATGGATCTCCCTTCAAGCGATCAAGCTTCTTCTGAAGGACCTACTCTGATACCAATTGTTGGAAATAATACTGAGAGGGGGGTGAATCAATATAATCGGATCTATAATTTTATTTCCCAAACAGATTTATATACACTACTTCAGTGAAGTGAACTAGCATGTAGATGCAACTGTACTTAAAGCAACAAGCGTATATGCAAAGAGCTTTTGATTTAGACAATTTATCATGTATTGAGCTTAAACCACTATATCAGAGATTTATTAGATAGTGCAGTAAAAGCAAAATAAAACATCATACATAAGCAATGCACATGAACACCAATATATAAGGCGGAAACCCAATGTGGGTAAAAACCACCTACTATTGTCGTCTCTGTCTTCTTCTTAATAATAAGAAAATATATTTACAATCTTGTATTGGTGCAGACTCATACCAGTATGCAGGCACCCACCTATAGAAGGCTACAACCTTCTCTCGTTCTCCAACTACTACTAGAAGGGAGCTACAACCCCCTAGCTCTTGTACTAGCCAATATGTTTAATAATACGTAGGTGCCAGCCTACAGAAAACTCCACTCTTCCACCAGGGACCACGTTTCATGAATTTTCAGACTGGATACTCCTGGAACACCACAATCTGAAGGCCACGTTTCATCCAATTTTCATATTGGACCCATCAACAACATTGAAACTCAGAAAATCATAATTGCAATACAACCATCAAATACATCTGCATCAACCAATCACTGAAACTCAATCATCACTTTCTGAATCAACCACAATTGAATCAATCAATCACTTGACAACGCATCATCACTAAAGCAAATCACAATCAATCAATCTAATCATTCAGAACATTGTCACCAGAACACAAAGCAGAACCCAGAACTCTGCAACAGGAAACAAAAAAAATTGAAACTTTAAACATCATACTTCATAAGGTATATGCTGCTTCCATGTGTCGAACTAGCGTGTATACGCACTTTTACCAAAGGGAACCAACGTACAGATACGCTACTTTGATATGTTGAACCAGCGTGTATACGCTCTTTTACTAAAGCGAACCTGTGTATAGATCTGTAAATGCTAACTCAAAACATCACAACTATTCCAGACTACAGTCATACCCAGATCATCACATTTACAGAATAAAACATGCGTCAGTATTTAGATTTACAATGTTCAAGATCAAACCACATAATGATAATACTTTGAAGTCTTTATGATCCCGGTCCATCAACCTTCATCAGCCATATAGGTGCATCTTTAGATCAGATCAAGCAAACCATTAGAAGCTCATTAACCTGCATATATGATCCAACACTTCATAAGATATTCAAATCCTTACACACCCTTGGCCTAATGATCTTCTCCTCCTTATATAGTTTTAGGCCTTTCTCAATACCATGGACCAAAACTACTTAGGACCAATACCTTGGACCAAAAACTTTTGGTTTTCCAAGATATACGTACTTTTCCTTCTGTGAAGGTGCGTGTGTACATATACGCTCCTTTTGTTCAGTAAACATGCGTGTATACACAGCTTGGACAAGGTGAACCTACGTATACCTCTCTTTCTTCATTCTTTGGAGTCTGATCTGTAATTCTTTGTTGTTAACCTGCTGCATTGTGATGTTTCCTTTGAGTGAGTTGCCATCAAGGACAACACCTGTATCATAATGCCAACAGACTGTCATGTACATTCAAAATAGAAGTCCTCATAAGAGTCTTAATAATACTACACCCGAAGAAGTATTCACAGGAAAGAAGTTGAGTGTGGATCATTTCTGCATATTTGGAAGTCCATCATATGTCCATGGTCCGAAAGACAAGCGAAATAAGTTGGACTCGACAAGCATCAAGGGAATATTCATTGGTTATAGTCTTTCCTCAAAAGCATATAGAATCCACATAAAGGAGGGAAGATACATTGAAGGAAGAAGGGATGTCATATTTGATGAGAATCAAGCTTACAAGAAATCAAAGGATATTCATATTGGTTTTGATGACGAAGAAGTTCCCATATTTGAAGAAGATGAAGTTCATGGTAACTCTACCGTAAATGATGAATAAGAAGGACCAAGTGAGCCTATTCAATCAGTGGTTATCCCAACCACAAGGAAGAGGCCAAATTGGTTGAAAGCTACATTAGAAGATGTTGAAGGACATGAAGTTGCGAAAGGTTCCTCCAAGGAAAGTAAGAAACCAAAAAGGTATTCTGGTTATGTTGCATGTATGAAAAAATTGATTGAAGCTGAACCATCTACATTCCAGGAAGTTGAGCAAGAAGAGGTTTGGAAGAAATTTATGCAGGAAGAATATAAATCCATCATAAAGAATGGGGTTTGGGAAATCATTCCTAGACCTAGTGACAAATTGGTTGTCATATCGAAGTTGATTTATAATATTAAACATGTTGTTGATGGAAGTATAGACAAGTACAAAGCAAGGTTCATTGCAAGGGGTTTCTCTAAAAAAGAAGGGATTGACTATGAAGAAACATTTGCACCTACTACAAGGTACACTACAATTAGATCGTTGGTTTCATTGGCTGCTACAATGGGGTGGAATATCCATCAAATGGATGTTAAGACCTCATTTCTAAATGGGACCATTGATGAGGAAGTGTACATCGAACAACCTGAAGGATTTGAAGTGAATAGAAGGGACTCTCGTGTTTGCAGACTCAAGAAGGCCCTATATGGCTTGAAACAAGCACCCAGGGCATGGTATGAAATAATGGATGCATATCTTCTTAGGATTGGGTTTGTGAAGAGTATTGTTGATCTGAATCTATATATCAAGGTCGTGAATAATGAGCCCGTCATTATTCTACTATATGTGGATGATCTATTCATCACCGGTGTACAACAAAGAATTCAAGAATGTAAGAAGATCTTGGCAGTTGAATTTGAGATGAAGGATCTAGGATTGATGCATTAATACCTAGGTCTGGAAGTATGGTAGAGACCTGGGGAATTATATTTGGGGTAAGGAAAGTACATCATGAGGTTATTGCTGAAATTTGGGATCATGGATTCCAAGCCGATGGTTACTCCTATGATCACCAACCTCAAGAAGTTGAGGAGCTCCAACTCGAGTCTCATGGATCCTACCTCATATCGTTAGTTGGTGGGTTCCATAATGTATCTGGTAGATACTAGACTAGATATATGTTTTGCAGTAAGCATTCTTAGTCAGTTTCAGTTGGAACCTCATCATGATAATTGGATAGCTGCCAAACATATATTGAGGTACCTTCGTGGCACTATACATCACTGCCTAAAGTATGATAGTAAGGAAGTCAAGCTAATTGGATTCACAGAATTTGATTAGGGTGGCAGTGAGACTGATGGAAGGAGCACTACAAGAGGATGCTTTAGCCTGGGAGCTACTACGAACTCATGGATGAATAGGAAGCAAGATCTCGTTGCATTGAGTAGTGTCGAGGCAGAATATGTGGCTGCATGTGAAGTAGGAAAAGAGGTTGTTTGGTTAAGGAAGCTTTTGACAGATTTGTTCGAGAATTTTTTGGGTCATATTGTGATTAATTGTGATAATCAAAGTTGTATCAATATGTATGGAGATCTTGTGTTTTGTTTGAGGATGAAACATATCAATAATAAGTTCCACTTTATTAGGAACTTGGTGAAGGATGGGATCGTGAAGTTAGAGTATGTTTTGATAGATGAACATGTAGCGGACGTACTGACAAAGGTTATTCCTAATAAGATGTTCAAATAGCTAACAAACCTTTTGGGTTTGGTAGATATTGGTGGTTGTATTGATGATAAAGAAATGGAAGATATTCGTTGAGGCTTTGCGAGTGAAGCATTGCCTAGTGGGACATCAGGACGACACTCTATGTTGATGTCTGGAATCTCAGAATTGAAGAGGTGGTGTTGTTTATTGAGCTCTATTTTGGATACACACCTATATGTTTGTATTGGTGGATAGCAAGCATGATGATACCTAGAGGGGCTGAAATCTTGAGTACACCTTAGTCCCACTTGGATAAATTTCCCTAGTCAAGAATCTAGTCAATGGCATTGCGGTGCCTAAATTATTGACTGACTAGTTGGATAGATTGCCCTGGTCAGGAATCTAGTCCATGGCATTGTGGTGCCTAAAATTTCTTCATGTTTTCATATAGTTTGAGATCTTCCATTGTATTTTTACATTATGAATACCTCCCTAGTTAAGAGGGAGCGTTGGAAAGAGTAACTATGTTCGGTCTTCAATAATGTGTTTGAGTCATTATGTAATGTACTTGTCAAAAAAATAAAGAAAATAATTTTTATTATTGTAACAGTGACTTATTAAAGCATGGGTTTCGTGCTTGGGTCATCATAATATTAGTCAAATTCCCCATTGTGGACTCCTAGAATTAATATTGAGTTTATAGAGTCGTTGTATATTCAAAGAGACCCTTCTTGGGCTTTCGAATCGTGTAAAAAGGTTTTGTATCAAGTCAAATATGAATTATGTGTCCTCCACATCATGTTGTCCTAAGGACCCCCGTTCGACCCACTACAAGCCTATATATTGGAGGTCTAATTCATTTGAAGAACCCACTCTCAAGCAAGTGTGAAGTTTGTTGCCAAGAGGATGAAATAAGTGTGAGGTTGGGAGAGTCTCTCGAGAAGAAGAAAATCGAACTTTCGGTGCCTCTATCTCTCTATTTCATGTTATGGGTTGGGAGATCAAAGCCTCCTAATATTTATTTGTTGTCGTAAGCTCAATGTTGTCAGAAGTTGCTGCCTAGCCGAAGTTGTTGGAAGGGGTCGAACATCTTGGAGGCTGACATGGTGTGTGGGGGGGGGGGGGAGAAGTTTGGTCTTGGTCTAGGGTAAATAGTCTCAAAGAAAACTATTGAAAGGAAGAATTATCTTGACTAGGTTTTCCCCTCGAGGGGGTTTTTTCCCTGGCATGTGCCTATATCTTTTGTCTCTTGTTTTGTGATCTTCATATATGTATAATTGCTTGAGGAAACATAAGATAATAAAGAAGTAAAAGAAGCCAACACACTCACAAGTAATTATCAAGAAAGGAGATCAAACCCTCATATAATATCCTTGATTTTCCGAGATATGTGTGTCATGAGTGTTGGGGATTTAGGGTATCTTCTACACAATAAAAAGGTCCAAGGTCTTATCTAAGGTATCTATTTGCCCAAATTTGATGTTGGGCTAACGATTAATGGAAATTTTGTTGACAATTCTTCCTCACAATCATTGAATATTAGGGTTAAATAGAAACATTCTATGGAATTACTTCCATTTTTTTTAATACTTCAATATCTAAGATCAAGTGGGCTCAAACCTGTTGTTATGAAAAGTTAGTGTGTAGGGTCAACTTGGTTTGTCAAGGATGGTATTAGCTCCTGTAGTTTTTGGTAACAATAGACATGTGTTCTAGTCTCTATGGTGTCTAAGAGGCTAAGGAACACGGGAGGATAATTATCTCCAAGGCTCAAAAAAAGCTTCCAAAGAAAATACCTCTATTAGATTAATTATCCAATTATTAATTATTTTCCTAAGTTTGACTTAGGAAAACTAGTTAATTAAATCAGATTAATTGAGATAAATTGATTTTGCTCTAGAGACTTTTGGAAAAGTAACTTGATGGGGTCAAGATGATCTTAGCCATCGATTGTGATTAGATCATGGCCGATGGTTTCTCAACAAGCGATTATAAGAGCAATTTGATGGGGTATTGGAGATCACTTAGAGATAATGAATTGCAGTGATAAGAAGGGCGCATAGGGAGACACTGGCAGTAGGGTTTTAGCAGAGAGATTGGGAAGAGAATTTCCAGAGAAATTATCCACAGAGATTCCAACATTTCAGGAGAGAAAGGGAGGTCGAATCATTCTGTAGAGTGGCCATACTAGGCAATGCGAATTAGCTAGTGTGCAGATCTGGGCAATAGATCGATTTCGTGTTGCTAGAGATAGGTGTTAAAGGAGGTGTGAGTTGCTTAGTAGATTTGCAAGAGGCAGAGATCATTGTCGAGTATTATTTTTAGAGGCAGTGCGAGTTCTAGAGAGGGCCACACATTTCAAATTCAGCTAGTGCGAGTAGCAAGCAGGGAGTGTGAATTGCACTGAGGAGGTTGATTTGTGTTGCAAAAGGAGAGTTGGGTTTCTAGATTGATTTTGCTAGTGGAGAAAATAATTTCTGGAGCTTTTCCAGTGAGAGGCAAGTTGATTGTATTTCTCAATTTTGTTGAAGAATAATAATATAAAAGCTCGTTTACAAAATTGGATTTCCCCGCATTAGGGTTTTTCCAAGTACAATTTATCCAAAAATATTGGTGTCAAATATTTTGTGTGCACATTATTTCTCAGTTCTTGTATTTAATTGTGAAGACTACAGTAGTGGATTAATCATTATTTTTAATAATTAAATATTTGAAGACAAATAATCTCCAGTAGATAGAAGATTAAATTCCAATTATTGCAATTAAGGAAGTTTCACATGGTATTAGAGCATATCTAAGTGTAGAGGGTTTGCAAGATTAAATCAATGTACAGCACAGGAAGATAAATATTGAGGGTTTATAACCTAATTTATTTTTCTCCAGATTTATTTTGGGTTTTGCCATATTTCCATATTTTCAAATATGGCCATAGCAGGCTTGAGAGATCAAGATAGCTTAGATGTAGCCTCCAATTTTGTGTTTAGAATGATAGAATGTTATTTCTATTGTACGAGTTTGGTTTGAAGGAGTATGCAAAGAAAATTATTGTCATACTAACAAATCCACAACAACTGGCCACCAACAACAGGTGAACGCCAAAGCGAAGAGGATTATCCTTGATGGTTTCAAGGACCATATTGTTTCACATATTGCAAAGAAGGACACAATGAATCATATGTGGGATGGTATAATAAATTTGTAGCAGAACCGTACAGAGAATAGGAAGTGGATTCTCTCAGAGAAGATGAGGACCATCAAGATGCATAAGGATGAGGATGTTGTATCCTATCTCACCATAGATTGACTTGTCAAAGATGAATTGGATGCAGTTGATGACAAGCCATGTGACGACAAGCTGGTGTGAATAACACTGAATGGGTTTTCCAATGAATGGAGTATGTTTGTCCAAGTGATTTATGGGCGAGATACACTTCCAGGTTGGGATCGCCTATGGAGTGACTTGACTGAGGAGGAGCTTAGGCTTAGCTTGGTCAATGACACTAGTAGTAGTAGCAAGACTCCGAAGGTAGAGAAGGAGAAAGAAAATGTAACCCTTGCAAGGAAAGGGAAGGAAAAGAAGGTTTCCAGTTGTTGAGAAATCCATTAGGTCGGAATTAGGGAAACTTATTCTTGATTTCTCTGACTTGACATTTACTTGTGATATTATATTTTTCTTTTGTTGAATATACTAGTGTTCTTATTATAAAATAAATGCCAAAAATACATAATGAACACCCGATATAGGCACTCAGATAAGGAAAAACCCCTATGAAGGGTAAAACATAATCTAACTCTTCCACTAGTAGATTCGAATCAAATTGAGACAACATAGACCTTTTGAGCAAAAACATAGACTCCCTCCATCCACCATGTCATCCTTCCATCTGATAAGATCAAACTTCAGTTAGAATCTTCAAAGGTCAACATGAACCAATCCTTCAAAAATATGAGAGCCTTTTGTAGTGCAAAAGCTTGACTTTCCAACTTCGGCCCTGTAATTTTCTTCAGTTTCTTAGCACATGTGACAAAATGTGACCCATTTCAAACTTCCATTTTCTTATTTCTTGGCATTATTTTCATCTTGTTATAGAATAATCTCTCCCTCATGTGGTTCATAGTTCTTCCTTACTACAAGTTGCAGATTGAATGATTTCAATGGATGTTATTCACAATAGGTTGAATAACTCCCTTATATAGTGGTTCAATACTCTAATATGAGGCCAACTTGGCAACTTGTTTGAGGTCGACTTGAAGGGTGTGGAAGCCGACTTGGTGGAGTAGTATAAGACACATAAAATTAACTTTATTTTCTTAACTTAAGGAGTCCGAGGAGGGACTAATACATTTTGACTTTGACTCTTGACACAAACATGTGAACATTTATGAATCTTTACAAACAGAAATCCTACTGTAGTCATTGGTTTAGCATCTCCTACTTGTTATTTCATTCAACAAGTTATTTAATTTATAAACAGTGATGAAAAACACTACTACAGACTACACTGACATACAAATCATAAACTGAAACAATAAATGAGACAAACACACAAGGGACACAGTTATTTTTAGACAACATGTCCCTGAAAAAACCCAATGCGGGAAAACCGATGCAACAAATAGAGGGTTTGTATTATTAAGTAAGCAAAATATGAGTACAACAGGTTCCCTCTCACGTCGGCTAACCTTTCAGAGAAATCACTGCAGCAAGAAATACATACAAGTGTTTACCTCGTTCCTCAAGTCACAACTGATCCAATGAGCGATCTAGCTCCTCTCGACAAAGATTGCAAATTCCCTAAGCAATCACTGTGTGGGCCAGCGTCTTGCCTCTAGAGAACTGTGTCACCCCTTCTATTGGATCGATTTGCTGGATGAAGACTGTTGTTCAGCCCTCCCATCTCAGAACCTCGCTTCTCCAGCAAAATCTTGTTGAAAATGCAACAAGATGATGGAGCTTAGTGAAAAGAAGTCGCCTTCACTAAGTGGTCCCATAGGCTATTTTTGGCGCAAAGTCTATTTTTAGACTATGTCTATTTTTAGACATATGGATCATGGTCTATGAGTTGCAGGATTCTATTTGTGGATGATTGGTCATGTTGGTAAAAATAGATGGACCTCTATTTTTAGACATATGGGTGGAGTCTATTTTTATACTGCTAGGCTAAAAAATAGAACAGTCGAGTATTATTAGCTCTTAATAATATTTAGACTATAAACATTATCTTATTCTCTTAGAGCACTTCAGTTCGAGCTACGGATGCGGCACATGCAACTGCAAGAAGGAAATACGCTTTTCTTATGGGTTAGTTGAGATATTGCATGAAGGACTTCAGTTAAAACTCAAGTGATTGAGTTTTGGTGGAGTTGATTGAGGAGTTGATGGAGTTGTGTTCTGTTTGACTTAGTTGAACTAGTTGTATTTAGTCTAACTAACAAATACACTAGTGATGAGTGGTGTGAATTATTTATTAATTAATTCACTAATTATTAACTCATAAATCAACT